>VZTU01026908.1:122859-238805 GCA_013400835.1 Zapornia atra
CTCGTGTGCAGGTGCAGACCGTCTGCCCCTTCCTTTTATTCAATAGGCTCCGTTCAGTGACTTAGTTTCTTTGAAATCTAGAAACCTGCTTGACAGTTGAAAGGCTCCATACAAGGTACAAGTGAAATGAGAGACGTGACATATTTTCTGAGAGAGTAAAACAGAAGGATCTGGTTTGGCTGCACAAAAAGCTCTGCAGTGGTTTGAATTCCAGCTCAGAGTATGGCTTTGTAGTTACTGCCACTGCTGCTTTTTGGAAGATGTGTTTAATTACCTGTTACAGCTGGAAATGCATTGCTGAAGTAACCTAGATGCTGCATCCTGAAAGCAGAGATGTGGGGAAGGCTTTTAGGAAGGTGAGCGTATCCCTTGTTACTCCATGGCACTACTGCTGGTGGAGTCCTCAGTCACAGTACTCTTACTGTGTGCTGGTACAGTAAGGAGTGAAATGCAATTGTGTGGATGTCCCTCCCCTCTCCAGCTGGGTTAGGGAGGGGAAGAAATAATGGTGTAAGATGCAATAAACAGTAGGGGAAAAACTCAAGAAACTTTATTTGTAGCAAAACAACAATGCACATCAGTTGTGCAAGTTTAAAAGCTTATAACCTCAAGAAAAAAAGTTAATTTCTGGTCTGTGTGCATCAGTCCTTTAGGGTCAGGTGTTGCAAACCATTGTACTTAGTTTGCAGGAATTGGTAAAGACAATTTGGTTGTGTTTACCAGACTGTGTTTATCATGGGCCTAGGGAAAAGTCAGTGGTTACAGTGAAGGATGCAGTGTTCAGCAGAACCAGAGGCAAAGAGCTGGTGCAAAGCCAATTGAACAGAATTTCTTAGCTCATCTGTTTTTTGTTTGGTAGCTTTGTCTTGTTTCCTGTTCCTGGGGGTGAGGAGAACGGGGTGGAGAGAGAAAAATGTGTCTTTAATCAGATATAAGTTGGTTTCCAATCAGTAAGTGGCTGTTAATAGCTTAAAATCCCTTCTTTTTTTTCCAGTAAGACCAGCCAAGCGATGACTCTTTCCTCTCAAGCCTTCCGGTCCCTTCCTGTTGATCTTATGAAATGTGCGTGGGTCAGTGAGATATGTGTAGGTGGGGTTTTTGGTGTGTTGTTTTTGGGGTTTTTTTAAACAAAAGTTGTTTTAATTGGTCATCCATATGCCAAGGCAGCGACTTGAAAGGATTCCTGTCCAGGCGGATCATTGTCAGCTCCGATTCTCATGCACCACTGTACACCCTTAGCGAGTTTGTACTTGACAGAAGGTGTTTAGGGCTTTGCAGGTAACTGGTCAGCATCCAAAAACTAATTGCAGCAGTATGGTTTTATCATTCTTGCTTTGCTCTTCTGGAGAAGCTGCAAAGTTCCCATCACTTCAGTCCTGTAGCCTCAGTGACAGTTTGCAGGCAGAGGAAGCTGGGTGTGTTAGAGCATCCTCTACCTTACGTATTCTTCCAGATAATTGCAGTCATTTTAGAAGATGCTTAGTTCAAGCAAACAACGCCTGTGCGTTACATTCATGTTAGCTCTTCTTCCTGGGGTTTGTTTTTGTGTTGGGGTTTTTTTCCCCTCTTAACTCGCAGCATGTGTTGGTGGAGCTGCAAGTTGAGAGTTGTCGGGGGCGTGCGGTGATGGTGCAATTCTTCTTCCTGGGAAACTAATTCATTGTTTATAGCTAAGAGATGTTGTTGAAGGTTGCTGTGAGCATCAAGTGAAATTCTCAGCCTTATCACTTGTGGGTTTTGTTATTCCTTTTTTTATTTTTCTTTAGAAAATAATTGCTCTGCAATTTTTAAAGAAGACTGACAGTGTTCCTGAATCAAAGTGAGGGACTGGAAAAGGAAATCTAAACCGACTTTTTGCCTAGAAAATCTTTAGAAAACATTTTACTCTGAAGAATCTTTACGTTCAAGCTCTCCTTTGCTTCCGTGGGCGCTCTTCTTTTAGAAGCTTTTTCAAATGAAGAGAACTGTGGAATTTATTTTTCACTCTTGTAACACTGAATTTTTGCTCCATAGTCTTTAGCTGCTACTATGCTGGGCATGCAATTGAGAGAGAGCATGGTATTTAGTCTCTGTTAATACACGGCTGTCCATTTCCTCCACGTTTAAGCAAATTGTCTCTTAGCGAAGAGGAGTCTCATTTTCTTCTAGATGCATGTCAGCTCAGACATCTCCAATATTTGTGTATTTCTTTTCATTTAAAAATGTTAAGGAAGGTCTCCACTGAGAAGATGTGGTCAGCAAAAAGCACTGAAGGCTAATGTGTAACAACATGTCAATTTAGGAACGAGAATACAGTTTGATGGGGTCATATTCTGGTTGTTTCTGACTCCGTAGCTCCAATGGCACTTTTTATTGCAGACTGAGCGCTGGAGAGGATCGGAACTAACCCAGGTTTCCTTTTATTGCCAGCCCTTAGTGGTTTTCTGCAAGCTAAGCAAGAATTAATGTTGCAGCACTGGCAAGTTCCTGTGCCAACTGATAAAGCAGGCTAATTTATAACAAACTTTTTCTTATTTGGGGAATACTTGTGGCAAAAAAGAATTTTAGAAGGTTGCCCCTTCTTGCGTTCCTTCATTTGTTCCTGGCTTAAGCTTGGTAGGTGGAACCTGTGCTAATGTAGTTTGGGGTTTGAGGAGCAGTGCTCTATAGCCACAGCCTGACTGCTACATCTTCACTAGCTGTGTATCCTTAGCGTCTGAAATGCATCCTGTGGCAGTAAACTGTTCTTCCCTTCTTTCCTAATGATATTAGGGAAGCTTTTCAGTTTTCCCCCTCAGGGGTGGGGAGAGACACAGTGGGGTTGGAAGGGCTCTCAGCAGTTGGAACAAAGTGGTCCAGCAAATGTACAAGTCTCACCTGAGCTCTGCTTTCCCTCTCTCCAGGCTGAGCCTCTTGGTTTGTGTGCAGGTGCAGTCGGTGCAATCTGAAGTGTGAGGTGTGTGGCTGAGAGGGGCTGGGGACCCGAATTTGAAGTTACTGTTACTGCAGGGATAAGTGAGCTGAAAGTTGTTGCTTTTTACTCGAGGTACAAGTACTCTGGTACCTGGCCAGAGTGCTGACAGCTAAAATACAGCAGCTCTAAATCAGGACAAATAATAGCTAGATTTGTGGAGATCTCTTTTTGTGGCGTTAGTATTGCTGGTATTCAGCATAAAATGAACCACCGTTATTGTGAAGACAGGATGAGTGGATTTATTATTGAGAGTAATGGCTCACTGCTAATGACACATCATCTCCCTTTCCCAAACTTCCAAGATTTTCAGCTAGAGTGTTAAAATTAACCTTAATTATATAGGAGAAGCTGTATTTTATGTTTGTTCTGGTGTTTGATTTTGTTGGTTTTTTTTTAAGAAAAAGCATGTCTTCTAAAGCAGAGTGGTGTTGCCCCATCAGTTTTCTTTATGTAGCTGGGATCCTGCTTGAGTTCTGAAAACTGCAGAAATAAATTGGATACTTTTTTGGATGTATCAGGATATCCATGTGGTCAGTTAAATGGCTATCAGTTTGGTTCCTCCATTCTTTTAAGATGCAAACCATGACCCAGAGCCTTGGTGTGATGTAAATAAGCCACTAATTGCCCATGTTTGGTGTGATTTGGCTTGTTGTGCGCCTCCTTTCTAGCTGCTTTGAGGCAAAGCAATGCTGGCAAAAATGAAATGATCAGAGCCTAATGCTTACATATTTAGCGCTGGTGTCTCCAAAACTGAGCTTATTTGTAGCTGTGAAATCACTTTTGTGGTCCCAAGGACGCCAGGATAAAGCTGCTTGTGCAGAGCAGGCATTCCGTCCTCTTCAGAACAGGTAGACCAAAACAAAGGCTTGAAAGTCTGTTGCTACAGAGTGCATTCCTGGTTTTGGAGTGGAAATAGGTTCCTTGAATCCATGGTGCTATAGCAGTTGGGAAGCTGCTACAAGATGGCACAACTGTTTTTCATATAACTAGGGGTATTCAGAGCAAACCCGGTTGTGAACAGTCAGTGGGTTGTGATGAAACCCATGCACAAGAACTGGGTCTAATACAGTGTGCCTGCCTTAACGTCCTTAAAACCAAAACCCTTCACATGATTTATGTTAGAAACATAATCTGTCTGTTCTGCCTTGTCCTCTACCTTCAGCAGGTGGAAAGGGTCCCTGCTAGTTTTCGGATGGGTTAGGTACTTAGGGAACAAACCAAATGGATTCCCTTGGGAACAAGGGAGCTGATTAGCTTTCTAGCTGGTAGATGAAGCTCTGTGATTGCTGTGAATCTCACCATGTTCCGTGCTTGTGACTTAGGTGGTGGAATAAGGGATGTTCTCATTACATTGCAGAGAGTATCCTGAGACAGGCTGCAAACAGGTAGAGGAGAGGATTATAATTTGAAATGACTGTGACTACTTAAATAGGAGGGAAAGAAGTAAGCTGCAGAGTAATGTGATTGAGTAGGTATTACTGTGCCTGGGCACATTCAGCTGCACAAAACAACTAGGTGGGTAGCAGAGAGGGTGTTAAATGGAAAATATCCTCCTGGGTGTAAATGTTCTTGTACTGTGCTCTTCAGTTAGGGCTTTGGGATGCCTCAGCATTACACACACAGAATCACAGAATGATGGCGGTTGAAAGGGACCTCTGGAGGTCATTTAGTCCAATCCCCTGTGATCCAGAGCAGGATCCCCTTGATTTGGTCACACAGGTTGTTGTGGTTTTGTCCCAGCTGGGAGCTGAGCACCATACAGTTGCTTTCTTGGTGTGGGGAAAGAAAACCAAAGGCAAACTTTATAGATTGGGATAAAGTCAGTTTACTGGGACAGCAGAGAGGAAGATAACAGTAATAGGACTCTATACAAAATACACAAAAGTGGTGCTACACAATGCAGTTTCTCACTGAACTGTGTGGCCCAGAGCTCTCCTGAAACTGGACCATCCCCAAACAGCATCCTGGAGCTGAGCTCCCCTGCCCTCCTTTATGCTGAACATGAGGTAATTGGCTTGGGATATCCCTTGGCCAGTTTGGGTCACCTGTCTTGGTTGTGTCCCCTCCCAGTTCTCTGGGTGCCCCCACCTTCTCTTTTAGCAGGGCAGTATGAACAACTTAAAAGTCCCTGACTGCTGGGCAGCAACTAAACCCTCCATGTGTTACCCGCACTGCTCCCATCCCAGCCCCAACAGGCATTGCACCCGCTGCTAGAAAGACAATTCACTCTATCCTAACTGGGCCCAGGACAAGCATGCAGCCTGTTGTGATCGGCCCAAGCTAGCCCCCCACCTCAGTCTGTTAGTGAGACCACTGTTTGAATGCCAACTTCCCTAAGAAAGACCAGAAGAGAACAGCTAAAAGCTTTTAGGAAGCAGCCCAGCAGAATGGCTTCAGACTGATAAAAGATGGCATGTTAAAGACTTCAGGGAGCACAAGGTGGTGGGACTCAAGTTGTGGCACAGGAAGTGGGCAGTAGGACCTTGGGCTGTGTAACCGAAAGGGATTTGCCCTGGTCCGGAGGTGGGGAGTCTGCAGGGTCTCCAGGTACAGAGCAGGCTGAACATCCTAGCTTGGTAGTGCCTGAGATGAGCCAGCACTGCCTTCAGGTGTGTGGGGAGTGCGACTCAGAGAAGCAGGATGTGAGGCCTTCTCGTGGCTGTTGGTGTGCAGAGCTCGCTGTTCAGACTGCCCCTTCACCGGCTTTTTGTGAAGCCTTGGGTGCCTTCAGCACGCTGCTGCCAAGAAGCCACGGAACTGCATTCCAATGCTGGCTGAAGTCTACGCATTATTTGCATGCCAGTATTCTGGAAGTGGGTATCTGAATTAGTCCTAAAACCCTGAATTACCAGTTTTTGAAAATGCTATGACCTGTAGCTGGGGCTTTTGGGAAGAGCGCTGTAGGAGTATCGCTCAGCACTGTAGGAGCACTGCTCAGCACCTTCAACACGACGCGGGGTGTAAATGCAGCCCCAGCAGTTTAATACCTCCTCCCTCTGCTCATCTGTGCCCTCACCTCTCCCTGGGCAGGACCGTAGCTGGGGCAGAGCCCCTCTCCTGCTGCTGCAGCCCCATTCTCTTCCATGTGCAGTCCCACCTCCACTGTCAGAACAGTGAAGCTGGTGGGGGAATTGTTATAGCTGCTGGCTTACTCTGAGACCATTGTAGGTCCCTGAAGTGGCTCCACATCAGATATGTGCCAGCATGGGTGCCTGTTCCAGGCAGGTTTGTGTCAGCATTTGCTTAAAGCAGCATGATGTGTCACAGGAATCTCTTAGAGCTTTAGCCATGGTAGGGTTATCAATTCCTTGTATAAAGTGAGGGGTGAGTTGTCCCAGGAGGGCTTTGCTCGTAGAGTCACTTGTTCCCTGGAACTGTGAAGTTTCAGGAGGCAATGGGGAAATTCAGAAGTGGCTGCTTGTGGCTGCTTCTAAACTCTCATGTCCTTGCAAGCACACCAAACCTCAGAAGATATAATTGCATCACTCTTGAACTGTATATGGCAGTAATGAGCAGTGCAATAACCCAAAGGGTTTACAGCAAATATGCTGGGCTGTGAATGTGGTTTAAGGTTGGAGCTTCATGTGTAATATGAGATAGGGAGCTGCTATGACAGGCAGGTTGGACCTGATGATCTCTTGAGGTCCCTTCCAACCCCTGTGATTCTGTGATGCTGTGAATGCGATGTGTGATCTCTGCAGTGACTCCACTTGTTGCTGTGTTTGGTGGTGCCTGATTCAACTTTGCTGTGACACCCAACTTTGCCCCATGTCTCTACATGAAGGGCTTTGCCAGTGGTGCCAGTTGATGTAGCTGTCTCCTCTCGCCTCGCCGGTTCCGCTCGTGGCACTATCTGTGGTGGCACGGTGAACCAGATGGGGATCTCAGCCCACCCTGCAAAAATGGATCCTTCTTTTCCCTCCAGCCAAATCTGTTCTTCCCCATCTGGTTAATCGCTCAGCCGTGGGGAAAGCTGTGCCAGTACAGAGGGGGTGTGATGTGAAGATGGGAATGAGTTCCTAGAGGGGTGTGGGAGGATGAATGTTGGTTTTTAAGCAGCTTTCCTGCTGCTTATGAAACCACAGGCTGGGCCACTGTAACTCCTTGTGCGGTGGTGGTTTTCTATATATTCCAACACTCCAGATTCAGCATCGCTTGCTCTCATCTGCTGTGTGGTCTGTGCTGCTTTGTCCTTGGGAGTCCTGCTTTGAGTCTGTGTGCTGCTGCCCATCCTGTGCCTAGTAGGTGTGTGATGTAGAGAGTCTACTTCCATATGAGCTGGGTCATCCCTGCTGCCTGGAACCAGCGCTGCGCTGGCCCGCGGTTGGATCTGTCTTCCAGAGGATGTCCTCTGGCTGCAGCATTGTGGGAACTGTGTGTGCTCCAAGAGCTGACAGTTAAGCACTCTGTTACACTACCCTCTGACGGCATTTACTCCCTGTTGCCACATCTGAGTTCGGTGAGGCAGAAGCCTGAGTGGTTGTGGGGACAGGACAGGTCCCAGGGAGTCGGAGCAGTCTCATGGCGGCAGTGCAGCCCTGCTTTACCGTGGCCCTGGCAGCTGTCCTGTTATCCCTAAACCCATCCCATTCACACCTGTGTGGGTGAGCTATAGCCACTTACTGTATTCTTCACAAGTATTTAATTGAATAAACATATTTACTACACTGTGCAAATGATACAAGTCATTACTACCAACCAGTGTATTCGATACCCACCTATGCTTTTTAGATAAATTTCAATAAAGTTCATACTAAGTAGTTTTATAGGCCATTACTTTTGGCCAATTCATGAGCTATCATGCTAACGTGTTTTCAGATGAATTGCCTTCATTATCCTACTAATACAATTAATGTGTCTTCTCACAGTTACCTCGTCCTGCGCTTCGTTTCTGCGAGACGCATAACAGCATTAAATATATAGAAACAGCTTTTATGTAGAAACCTAATGGGCTTTCTGGAGCCCTGGGTATGTTTCTCAGGAACCATAAAGGATTCTGACATGTGTGTGGTGGGGTTTTTTTGGCTGCTTATGTAGGAAGCTGATCAGGAGGGAGTAAGCCAGTGAAATTCCGTGTTGAGGGTAGGATGTGGCCTGGAGGGGTCGGGGTGTGAAGAGCATTTTGCAGCTTGCCCAGTGCCAGCGTTGGGGCCGTGGCACAGGCAGTGCAAAGCTGGACCAGCAAAAGAAAAAGAGGGTGGCTGAGAGAGAAGAATAGTTAGTGAGCTCACAGGAATTAGTGATGAGTGTCAGAGGTAGGGCGAGGAAGAGGAGGTGGCCATCCTCTGCCCTCCTGCAGTCTGGGGGTCTTTGGGGCTGCAGCCTGTCATGCCTTCTGCTGTGGGAGCTGCGACCCTTCATCAGTGCCTTCCAGTTTTTGGGTTTAAAACAGCGATGTTGTATGCATGCTAGCATGGATCAGACTCTTACCAGTCTCTTTGAGTGGTTATTTTTTTAAAGCTTTCGGCTTTTTAAGTTCTCCCCAGCAGTGTAGGCCCTTGGCACGTAGGTGGGAGTGGAACGCTGAATGCAGGTTAGGTGGATTTGCACCTTGCAAAGTCGTACTTCAGTGTATGACAGCGTGTGGGCTTCTCAGGGCAAAGATGCCTTCAGTAGTGCATGGAGTGCTTAACGCATTATGTCTGTGGTGTGAGAGTGCCGGTGTGATGCCTTGGGAGCCGCCTGCCAAAGGTGCTGTAGGGCTGTAGCCGGGTGATGCTAAGCCCAGACTTTGCTAGGCCCTCTCAGGCTCAGCTCTTCAAGTGCTGGAGAGGCTTTGCCCTTCAGTGGGAAACAAGCAGCCGCGCCTGTGCAGTTCCTGCACGCGGAACTGTCAGTATGAAACCGTTGGTTGTTGGTATGTGTTGTAAACATCGTTGGTTACCCAAATTAGTGCCTTGCCTCCTGCTTCTTAAAAATAATGGGACGTTGTGCTCGTCTGGCAGCTCGGGGACATCTGGTGCTGTCAGAGCAATCTGTCTGCTGAGATGCTATGCAGACAATGCCCTGTCCAGAGGAAGATGTAAAAATACTGACTAATAAGCTTGAGAACAGCGTTACATGGGTGTTTAGGGAAAGGGTAGAAGGGAGACTTTGGAAATGTATTCCCTGTCCTGATGGTTTTAAAAATAAAACATTAAAAACCTGGGTTTAATCTGATCTTCAACTTAGAGGGCAAGCCAAAGCTGGAAGAGCTGGAATCTAAGCCTGAAGTGGTATGAACTGGATTTATGAACCTGTAAATACTGAAATCCACTTTTTACTGAAATTATGGGTTTAGTTACTGCTTTGTTGTGCTGTACAGCAGCATTGCAATGTTAATTCAGTGATCTGTTGTAGTTCATTTATTTTTATTTTTTGTAGACTACTGCTTTAAAAAGCAGAGCTACTTTCATAGTTTCACTAAACTTTTCCCATAATATTTGCTGTTCCATTGGGATGTTGAAATAAAATTGTAATGGGAAGAAACAGCTCAGTGACAGCTTTTAACAGACTTTTTCATGCAAATCTGCTTTCCCCCCTATGTAAATGTTACGGGGAAGTATAGTGGATACGTCAGCTTTTAAGCATGAACAGAGTGGATTTTCTGGCTTTATAAGGCTTATGTTCATTTCCTTCTTTACCTTTGTACATCCAAAAGGTGACTTGGATGAATGAGTAGGTTGGCTGAGTCGAGCTGGAGCCTGGCTCTGTTTCACAAGCATTTGGGGCAGTGACTTGTGGTGGACCTGAGAAAACTGGCAGCTTTGGGGTGCTGTTGAAATTGAGGTGCTGTCTTCTGCTCCCCTGAGACCTTGGGCTGTATTGCAGAGCTGTGTAGCAGAAATTGGGAAGGGATTATTTGCTTTGCCTCCACCTTCCTGGGTGAAGTGCCCTTGTTACCTGGGAGGCCCTTCCCCAGTGCTTGGGGACCTCTCAGGAGTAGACCCAGCTGTTGCCACCTTGTCATTGCTTGGAGAAAATACTGTGGCTTTTGAAGAGGTTTTGGTGTGGTTTGGTTTTACTTTCTAACCAAAATAAACAGGTATACTCTGTTGTCATAACAAGGGTGTGTCGTTGGTTTTTCTTATAAAAACTATTGTCAGTTGAACCAAAACTGACACTTCTGGAGACAACATAACCTTAATTTACGCCAGATAGACATGTTGAGCATTTAATAGACTCCACTTTATTTTCAAGATACATTCCAACAGCATTAATAATAATAATTGTATTCATGTTCTCTCTTCTAGAAATGACTGCGGTTACGGCAGGCAACGTTAACTTCAAATGGGACCCCAAAAGCTTGGAGATAAGAACGCTGGCGGTCGAAAGACTACTTGAGCCTCTTGTTACACAGGTAGAAGAAAAAGGGGAGAGGGGTGTGGTGCAGAAAACCCCCTTCACAACAATGCTTACCTGTTCTGATGTATTTTAATTAAGTAATTGATGGGAAAACGTCTTTGTTGGGCTCTGTTGTAACAGAGCTACTGGGCATGAGTCTAGAAGGACTGTGCTTCTTCAGCACCTGAGAAGACGCAGTGTTTAACTTAGAAGTGTGGAAATGAATGTTAGTAACGAATGGTGTGTTGCTGCTGTGCTGTTTCTCACCTCTGGTTTAGGTGGCATGCTGCTTATTTGCTGAGTCTTTAAAAGCTGTGCTAGGTAACACTTATAACTGGTCCCTGGCACCAGAGCCATTTCTGCCTGCCAGAAGTAGAGTCTCCTAAGTTTTCTTCGAAACTACCTGTGTTTAAAGTTCCCTTGGGAATGAGGTTCAAGTAAATGGTGAAATAGGTGGTGAGGGATGTTTGCAACTCATCTAAAACTGACTTGTGTTTCAAATACATTACCGACCCCTCCTAACAGAGTTCCACCTGAGGAGTATGCTTCTACGGTGTCTACCGCTGCTCCAGTTTATGAAATACACATGCTTTCTTTTAATTTCCACCCATGCTTTATGCTGAGTTTGTGAGTAAAATTATGTTTCTGCCTGGTGTATATTGCCCAGGGAGAGGCACTGAAGAATATAGGAGGGCTAGAGTAAGTCTGGTAAGCATACCAGACACATAAGCAGTGTGTATTGGGCATTTGGAAGACTCCTGGGAGAGAGTTTCTAGGAGGTCTGGAAGAGAAGGTGCATTGGAGACTCAACATTTCACATTGTTTTCCTGAAACAGGAAGGTTTGAAAATGACAGTATGAACTGGACACAACTCCTGCTAAGCACAAACTGCAGCCATCGGGTTCTGTTTCCAGTGTTTTAATACCTTCCATTCCTTTAATAGCCAGGCTGCTGCCTGTAGCTGCCACTTGTTCTTTCTGGATATTCGGATGGGCAGTCGGATCATCTACTCCATAGCTTTTTAGCCAGAGTTACTGATGGAGTCTCCTCTTAAGAGAAATTGTTGTAATTGGGCAGACTTAACTGAGCACACTTGTTTATAGGGCCTTTTTGTCCAAGTTCAGTGTCTGACTTATCCTTCAAGTAGCACAATAGCCTGTTCTGGCAATCCCAAATTCTGTGAATGATGTGACTGGCAAAATAGAGAGGAAAGTAGAGTAAGTTGCCTTATGTAACTTGTTCTTTGTGTAGTCCATGATGAACTGAGCCTACCTAATAGAAATGCTCCCCATTAACCGACAGTGATATTCCCAGCTGATGGCTTTCCTTCTCTGAATCAACCTATGGAGAAGATGAATTCAGCTCTGAGGACCTTTATGTCAGCAGTCCTTGGGCTTTCCAGACTAGCAATATTTTTTAGTGTAGTAATTTAATGTCCCTCTGAAGTAGCTTTGTATGCATTTTCCTAGAGTTAACCAAGGGAGGTGTGGGNGTGTAGATTTTGTGACCTCTATCTGCCTTTGATTGAAGGGCATGGGTCCTGATCCTGAGCTAATGGGGTGTCTGGTGGTCATCTGGTCACTGCTGAGCAGCTCCTAGCAGGGTTTCAGCCTAAAACATAAAACTTGGAACTATTTGCTGGTTGCAGGAGGATTCTAAGTGTTTGGTTTTGATGGTGGTAGGGAAAAGATGAGCTCTAGGAAGTACCTTGCTCTGCATGTAGCCCTTTGGCTGTGGTACCCATTAAGGACTGTGTTGCTAGATTGTGTTTGGGGTCTTTCATGCCCAGAGAACTATCTCAAACTAATTATCTCCAACTTGGGTTTCTTTTCATGTGATGCCAAGTAGCTTTGGTCTGTTACTGAGATTGCAGGTTATCAAAAGTACAAATAGATCTCAATTCCTAAAATCAAATTTTCAGGTCTGCTGCTGCTAAGGAAAAAATCTGTAAGTAGTTTAGCTGTATTTATAATGCCCATCTAAGGAAGAAACATGGGCATGTTTAGAGATGTGCAAAACACCTGTTAGTGAGTTTGTAACCTTTGGAGCTGGCCATAGTGAGGTATTGGTGATATCCTGTCTAGAAGAGAATACACGTGGCCTTTGATGTTTCATTAAACCTGTTTTTTTGTTTCCATCTGTGCCTTTAGGTAACAACGCTGGTGAACACTAGCAACAAGGGTCCTTCTAATAAGAAGCGAGGGCGTTCTAAAAAGGCCCACGTTCTGGCTGCTTCGGTTGAACAAGCAACAGAGAATTTCCTGGAGAAAGGAGACAAAATTGCAAAGGAGAGCCAGTTCCTTAAGGAGGAGCTGGTGGCGGCTGTGGAAGATGTTCGTAAGCAAGGTGAGAACTGCGTGTCTTAGAGCCCATAAAACAATGTTTTTTCAGAGTAAGTAGAACCGTTCTGTTTCCCTTTGCTGTTGCTTCCTGTGTCCCAGTACCTCTCCAGTTGCGTAGATTCCTGCCTTGTCTTGCTGGCTCCCATGAGGAATAACATGAACCAGACAGGTCTGGAGGTGGGATGTCCCAGGTAGAGGCTGAGAAGAGCAGAAGGGCTGATTCTTTCAAGAGCGTTTCAAACTCAGGCTAAATGTAAACCCCCCCCCCAGCCTACTACTGTTACAGAGCTGCATCTCAAATATGTCGATAACTTCTTCAATAGCTGATTGCACACAAAGCAGCATTGTAGGAGGAAGAGCTGAGTGTTGGCTTGACAAAGCTGGGTGTCTTAAATATGCAAAATGTAAACGGCAACAAACAGAATGTGAGGACCTTGATTAAATATTCCAGGCTTCCTCCCCCACATCTAGTGTTGATTTTTATCATTTTCTTTTTTACTTTCTTGGAGAAGACCTGCGAGGAAAGCCTATGGAGCTGGCTTACTCTAAAATATGCACTAGTAAATATTGTTGCTCATAAATCATTTATCCTTCTTCCAGTCATGAGCCTTTTCTATGCTTCAGTGAAACCCAGTCAACTGGTATTAATGGTGGCGGCTGCTGCTGCAAAAAAAGGGAAACTCATTAGCATTAATTACTTGTTTGTAGCTGAAGTTGCACAGTGATGAAATATTAGTTGAAAATGGTTTTAAGTTCTGGATGAGCCTGGTTGACAGACCAAAGAAAGATCAACATAAGAAGGCGGCAATAGAAGGGGCTAATTGAGTTAGCTTAATTTAACAACAACAAACAAGAGCAAAAGAGACCCCTTTGTCTTGAAGCCTTTAATTCTTAGTGCTTGCTCAACTGCTGCTCAGAATCCAAAGTCAGAGCTCATTTGTGAGTGCCTTCAAACAACTCCTAGCAATAGTGAGGGATGGAGCTGCACTCAGTCCTTGGGATCGAAAACTTCCATTGGCTGAATTTGTAGTTGCATCCTACAGTGAGAAGCTGGTAGGAAGGAGAGGGGTATAAAAACCTTGAGGATGACCCTTTCTCTTGTTTCTTGGCCCCTGCTTGGTTTGAGGCTGCACGTAGACTTGGTGCCAAAACCTCCCTGCTTTGCTGATCTTTGACAGAGGAGGTGGAGCGCAGAGCTGAGAGGTGCTGGAGTGAGATAACACCCCACCTCTATGTCACTTCACTCCTTCCTCCCTTTTTACTGTCTGCAGCTTGCATGAAGTCTGGTGCCTAGTGAGGAGAGCCCTCTCTGATTTCTGAAGCTGGGTGGATGATTAGACTCGTGCCCACCACCCGCTGTTTGTGTGCCTGCTGCGGCACCGTGACTGCGGGGGAAATCTGTGCCCCGTCATAGTGCCAATGTTCTGCTGGGTTTAGCAGAGCAGCTCTTCATAAGGAAATTAAAAACCAGGGAAACCTTTGAGGAAATTAGAAGCAAATGGTGAAAAATGAGATAGGACAGAGAGAAGACGTCCTGCTGCCAGTGCCCAGGGGAGGGCTGCAGCTCTCGGCAGTGCTGACAGCACCATGGAGATAGAAACTCTCACCTTCTGTGTTTATATACAGGCTGTGCACTGCGGAGCGTTCCTGCTCTTGTGGTAGACCAGTTGAATTAATGAACTGGAGAAAGGAGGGAGGTAGTAATACAAACCCCATGCATGCACTTAGGAAAACATCCAGGTTTTGGTGCCTTTATCTGCCTTCTCCAGTGGGGTGAGAGTGGAGAGGAATATCCGGGTGTCTCGGTCAGCAGCAGGGTGCTCGTGAACTGACAGCGTCTGTGTGCCTGACAGCAGCAGTGGGATTATAGATGTGTAGCACAATTTATCTTCAGGAGAAGACAGGAAAATAGAATTAATAATGCTTCTATTTGGAATAGGGAGCAGTTTAGTTACCATAATAAAAAAAGATGAATGAATGTAGACAGAGGTTATGAAGATGATTAGGACAATAGATAACTTGTCTCATCAGAGAAAATTAAAATTTTTTTTCTTTTAGCCTAGCAAGAGGAAGATTGAGAGGGTACATGATTTTAGTGAGCACGCTTGTTCATAAAATCCCATTTGTTGGGGGCAAAAACAAAGAAGTGAAAAGAGCTATTTAGAATGAGTGATAGTAGGGCTACACACTAAATCAATATAAGTGGATCTTCAAAGTCTTCCTGATTTTTACAATGGAAGAATAAATTACAACTTGCTTTAAATATTAAACAAGCTCATGAAATATCCTAAAGTAAGATTCCTGGCCCTTTAAAGCTTTGGACTTCTGACTTGTAAAGCAGGGAAACTTCCAAAAAGAAAACTTTGAGCAGAGTAGTGGAGACAAAGAACCAAAGCGTTTGCAGCCTGGATCCTGCCGTGGTTATAGGAAGGATTTAGTACTGGGGAAACACCTGATGTGAACATCTCTCAGCAGCCTTTGTGACGTTAACTTTGGCGCTGGAGTTTTGCTGGGTAGGAGAAGGGACAGTAGTGGTCTTACTCCCTGCTGTAAGGTCCTTGTAGCGTTCTTCCTTCTTGCAAAGTGTTGAAGGCTGACTGCGTGTTGCAGTGGTCAGTGCTCTGGTTGATCGGCACTGTTCTGGAACTGAGCAGCTTTCTTAACCAGGTGCTTGGCCCTGACACTGGTTGCAAACTCTAGGTTTGAGTCAGGCTGACCAGGCTGTTCCTCTTCTCCTGGAGTCCTGATGGCCACTGTTTGCTGCCTCTGTTATCTGCTCCAGGGTGAGCATCCAGCATTCTTACCATAGGAAGAGACACAGCAGTAATTTTACATAAAATGTAAAGTTTAAAGTTCGAAGTTTAAAATCAAAGAGCTGAAGCCTGTGCATAGGGCTTGAGGTGATGGTCTAGTGAATCCTGTGGACTTTTGATGTTGTTTCATGGCTCCAGATGCAGGGGAGAGAACACACTGAGTCAGCGTTGTCTCTGCCCTGTGTTTCGCAGTGAGGCTTTCTCCAGAGCTGAACAGCGAGGCAAATTATGGAAGGGTAAAACACTTTTTCAGCTGTACTTCACACAGGATGAATGACTTCAGGATGTCCAAGGAGTGGAAGGAGGCCAGTTGCGGAATAACTTCAAGCTTAACGCTGAATTCTGCTTGGAAAACTTACCTATAAAATTCTGTTGTGATCAGTTAGCTTAATTTCTTGGAAGGGTGCTGAGACTTCTCACTTGTTTTCCTGCAAGAAAAATGATTTGGGGAGTGTACCACTGGAATTAGATGTAATCCTTCAGCCAAGAACTCTGAGATCTTTTGAAGAGCCATAACCTAAGTAAAAAAGCCTGGAGACAGGCATTAAACTGGAAAATGCTGAAGGGTACAAGGTGATGTGTGGGCACAAATTTCTAGCTTGAAGGAGGGAAAAAAAGCATCGGTGCCTGTGTGTGTCCTAGGTCTTCCTGCCTTGCCTGTCTTCTCCACCACTTCCCTGTTCCATCAGCGTTTGGGTAAAGAAAGCCCTCTCTGTCATGGTCATCGTGTACTGTGCTGCTGAGGAGGATTAATAGTGCTGTCTGAGAGTGCTGTCAGAGCCTGTGGGCATGGTGGGAATGAGACTAGAAAATGGTAATTTTCTTTTGATGGACTAAAATCTTACTATTTCTGAAATGGGCTTTGTTCCATTAGATTTAATTGAATTCTTAGTGCTTTATTGACAAGATCATAGTATGGCTACTCTTGCCTCTTCTTTTCTCCACTCCATTTTATTATCTTTCCCTTGTAATATCTAGTGAAAATCTACGGTTATATTGGAAAAACAGATTACTCATATAAGAATTCATACCAGTTGTATAATCTGAGTCTCAGGCTAACTCTTCTGCAATGTGTTTCTTTTAACTCTTGAAACTCTGGCTTTCAATCCTCAAATCTGAACCAGAGATAACAGAGGAAAATGAGGAGGTTATGCAGGCTCCAGTCTGAGTTGATGTGTGCACACTAATGCAGTAACTGCATCCTCAGGTCAGGGTGGAGTTCCCTCTTGCCCTTCCAACCCAGCTGAAATAACCACCCTGTGGTGTTCTTTCTTTGTAAAAGATTTCAGAAAGGCAACTTGCTTTAATTTGCAGAAAAGTCTATATATAAGCGCCAACTTTAAATATAATCTTCCTTTAATTCTGGGAAGCTGGTTATCTTTTGGCACCCTGACAAGCTGTTTGAAACTCACTAAATCTTTTCAAGGCTCTGGTTAAAATAAAAAGGAATAGTGTTTTTATTTCAGGCCTGACTTGTAAGGTTGAGATTTAAGAGCTGGGTAGAGGATGGGTTTGGTTTTTAACCTCGTTGGCAGTTTCTGAGATTCAGGTGAAGTGAGTGGCCACCACATCTCTTAAGTTGTTTTAAATAGAAAAAAAAGGAAAAAAATGTTCTTCTCTCTTTGGGAGTTGGAAATGTGGGAATTTTACATGTAAGTAAATAAAGAAGGAAATATCTGTAAGGGATTTTGGTTCTGGCATATATCCTTAAAACCTGAGATTGTTGTTAAGCTTCACACTTGTGGTGGTGACACTAATTGCACTATTATTAGCCTCTTCCAGAAGGGTCATGTCAGCAATGTAAGGGTGTTATAATCTCATAGCTGGCTCCAGTTCTTGAGCTTTGGAGATGCATCGTCTTTCACCCATCTGGAAATCTGAGGCACTTAACACTTGTTAAAATAATGAGCTGTGTTCCTCCCGAAGCTGGGGACGGGATAGCTTTAGATTGATATTTATAGCTGGTCTGTGCTTGGGCAGAAGCTTTTTTCATATGTCACAGTACTGAAGTAGCATATTTTTTTAATCTTAAAATGCTGAATGCCACTCTTCTTCGTATTATTTAAGATGATGGA
The DNA here is from genome assembly GCA_013400835.1 of Zapornia atra. Classification (NCBI taxonomy): domain Eukaryota; kingdom Metazoa; phylum Chordata; class Aves; order Gruiformes; family Rallidae; genus Zapornia; species Zapornia atra. The sequence continues at coordinate 140,366 of VZTU01026908.1, forward strand.
AGGGTGTTACATAGGAGGGAGCGTTTGAACAAAACTGGGTGTCTTGATGTGGTTACTTGGACAGGCTGGCAGCTGTGTTTGGGCTGTATTTAGCCGTGAAGGTGTAGAGTGCTTGGGTGGTAGAAACTCTTTTAGGGCAAGATATTAATTATTCACTGGTAAGTATGTGGATGGTTAACCCCAGGCTTCCCAGTTACAGGTATTTTTGAGCAGTTGAAATAGTAGTAAAAAAAAAAAGTCATTGAAATAAAATTGAACCACTTCCCAAAGTGGGAGGGCATGTGACAGTGATAGCCTGCCTGTGGGAGCGGGCAAGCTGTTGGCAGGATGATGCCACTGCATCACCTGGAGATTTTGATGGACATCTCTCCCAGCCCTGTGTGGTAGCAGGCTTGATCGACATCACGGCCAGCTTTCACCTGTGGAGTGATGTTTGAGGTGGTTCTTGTCGTGTCCGTGCTTTTTTCATTGTGGCATTTGGCCATATGGGCACTTTTCATGCAGGTTTGGGAAGCCTCTGATGCAGCAGTTGGCTCTAACACAGTTTACCTGCTTTCTGGTCATCTCTAGCTGCCTGCAAATCTTTAGCCTTGAGTACCGCGTGTTTTCTGAACTAAATCCTGGCTGTTCAGCAAATACTTCTGAAATACAGAGGGATCCCAGAATGATAACATGGATACCAGAACTTGCCACTGTGTAGGAGCTATGATACTGGAAGCAAAATGCTGCCCTGGAACGGTGGGGGCAGAAATCCCAAATTCACTCCTCTGACTATCTGCAGACATTACTTTTATGCTTTCCGAATGCCTTCCGGAGGAATTTCTCTAGCTGTGTAAGTGGCCTTTGCTTTTCATAGCTAACCAATTGCATTGTTACCATCTGAAACCCAAATTCTTTCCTCCTGCACCAGATGCAGACCCACAGGCTATGAAACGTTGGAGCGTTTCACGAAGCGGTGCCTGGCTTTGAATGCAAACCAGGGCACATCCAGCCAGGTCATCGCTCCGAGTTGTTTACAGTCCCAGGAGCTGTGGCTGTTTCCTTGTGTGTTTACAGCACTTTCTGCTGCTTTCTGCTTAACTCCTACACGCACACAAATCACAGCTTCTCTTGAAGCTTGGAAAGCATCGTAGGTTATGAAATAACAGCAGTCCTGCGTGTGATAGCGAAGGCATGCTCCATTTGCCTCTCCAGACGGCCCTGGCATGTTTAAAACACCTGTACAACTGGAAATGAGAACCAAAGTGTTATTTCCCAGCAATTCCTCACTGCTAGAGCTCCTCTACCCTGGTACAATGCAGTAACACTACTTAGAGGTAGCTATGTGTGATCCTAACTGCTGGCTGTATTTAAGCAAACACATTTTGTTTTCAGGACTGACTTGCTCAGGAATCCTTACACTCCTTAAGAAATGCTGTGTGGTGTTCCAATCAGACTGTCTTCTCCCCTTGTGCAGGTGACCTGATGAAGAGCGCTTCAGGGGAGTTTGCAGATGACCCCTGCTCCTCTGTGAAACGAGGGAACATGGTCCGAGCAGCCCGCGCCCTTCTCTCTGCCGTCACCCGGCTGCTGATTTTGGCTGACATGGCAGATGTCTACAAGTTGCTTGTTCAACTTAAAGTAGTAAGTGTAGTTCTGGGCTGTGATTCATTCTGCTGTGCCTGGCAGGCCAGGCGTGCTGTCAGATGCCTTTGGTTCATGCATGTGGGCTGACCCCACGTATGCTCTGTCAGCGACTCGCTTCTGGAGCAGGGAAGCTGTTGGGGTTTTTCCTCCCAGCAAAATGTGTATGGTGGATGTTTGTCACTTGTTTTTCCATTTTCCACTGATTGTCAGTAGCTTTTGACACTGTTGTGCTTTATTCTGAACTTCCAGTGTTGAAACTGAATGTGCTGTGCTCTGCAACTGCAGGTGCTCACTACCTTTCCTCGTCTTAGAGACAATTGGGTTTTCTCATAACCAGTGCTCCCCTGTAGCTGCTAGGGATGAGTAGCTTTGGTAGACTAAATGAAAATGAATGTGGAATACTTGAGGAGGCCTTTTCTTCCCACAAGCAAGAGGGTGGCTGGTTTGTACAGAACTTGAAATGAAAGGAGATTGGATGCCGGGCCTGCTTTTGCAGCAGGGCTTTGAGGACTGTCCTTGAGACCTTCAGCTGCAGCTCTTCTGGGGCCCTGGGCTCTCTCATGCCCTCTCAAATGCCTGTGCTTGGCTGTCTCTGGTAGCTGGTGACTATGAAGTAGTAGCTAAGCCTTGGGTACTCTTGGCCTTTGAAGGATCTCCAAAAAAATAAAAGGGGGCAGAGGAAGATTGCTTTCACTGCCTGCTATGAAGTATGTTCTGAGCCACTTCCCATGACTGCATTACGTGGAAAAACGTGTGAATATGTATTCTTTTAGGTGGAAGAAGGTATCTTGAAACTGAGAAACGCTGGGACAGAGCAGGATTTGGGTATCCAGTACAAAGCACTCAAACCAGAAGTGGACAAGCTGAACATAATGGCAGCCAAAAGACAGCAGGTATAGTGATGGCATCTCTTCCTTCTGTGTGTTATTTCTGTTTTTTCAAAATAAGGCAGCCTTGCTGCTCTTGGATGGTTCCCATTGCTGCTAATACTGTTTTTTTTATTTTGCTGTTATTGCTGAGTACTTTGTGTTGCACTGCACCATGTTTAGGAAATGTGAGCTTCCCTGGTAAGTAGAAAGTGTGCTCAGCCGTGGCATGCTGCTTCTGACGCAATGTGTTCGCTTGTGGCAGTGCTGTAGTACCCTAATGAAATGCTGCTCCCCAAGACTTGTGCTTCTGTCCTGGTTCCGGCCAGGCCAGAGCTCACCTCCCCAGGCAGCCAGCACAAGGGAGCTGAATTATCCCCAGCTGTTTCCAGCCCACTGGACATCACTGCCCCATAAAGGGGCTGCTTGGGGAGCGGTGCTCCTGGTGCCTCCAGGGCAGTCCGAGTGTGGCTGGGGTGTTGGGTTGGTCCTTGTGCTGGGCAGTACTCTTGGTCGATAAGGTACTCTGTGTTATCACTGGGTGTAGGTGAAATTTGGCAGAGGCTGTTACTGTTCTCCTTTCACGGTGATCCTGTCAGCAAACTGTCCTTATCCCAACCCATGGAGGCTCTGCCTGCTTCTCCTCAGGGAGTGAGTGGCATGTAGTGCTCAGCCACTGCTTGGGGCTGAACCATCACAGCTTCCCACTGTGAAGCAGGGCAGATGTGGGTAAGGAAAGAGAATTGAGGTGTGACTGGGTGCCTGGTGCACTAGTGACCAGATGGCACTGGTTAGTGCAGAGTTAGGGCTGAAAGCACCCACTTAAACCAAGAAGTCACAGCTGGGCACTGAGTCACAGCACTTTCCAGGGAAGCTAGTGGTGATTCCAGCTGGTCTTGCACAAAAATGCCAGTCTGAGGAGGGGTTTAAACTCCAGTTTGTTAGTGTGTGTTCTGTGTTTGGATAGCTTGTGTTTAACCTTAAATCATATGTGAGATGTGTTTTGTGCAGCAGTGCTGCTGTGACTCACTCCTGTGTAGGTAAGCTTTCAAAGCACGCAGAGCTGTGGGCAGTCCCCTTTATCAGAAATAGCATAATTCCTGCAGAGCATCTTTGTTTGTTTGCTCTGCTGATATGTACAAACCAAAACTGCTTATGCACCCTTGACACTGCCAGGGTGGGGTTTTGGTTTTTTTTTGAAACACAGATTCATCTTTGCAAATCAACTGGGTACAGTCAGAAATGGATTGCTGGGTGCTTATGTATCTAAAATCTGATTGCAGTAAATGGGCGCGGGGTTGTGATGGCAATGCAATAAATGCTCTAAACGGCTTTGTGATGGATTGCTCCACACCATGGGAAGTGGTTGTACTAAATCTGTAAATCTGTAAGCCTGCTTGGAATGCCCTCCCTGCTTAGCGTGCATCTTACAGAGGTCATGTATTACCTATCCATTCTGAAGAGTCTGTCAGAGTTATTTCCTTTCTCAGTGAGGCAGTCCTCTTTGTTTTCACCACCTCTGTTAGATTTGGGGACTGGAAAATTACGATACTGCTAATAAGTGTTTTGTTCTTCCTTTTATAAACTTACTGCTCAGGCTGGACACAGAAGCCTTACCTAATCATCATGCTTTTATTCCAAAAACAGAGGTGATGGCGCTTTAGAGCGTCGCAGCAGTGAGTGTTTGGGAAAAGACGTATGGACTTGCTCTCTAATCTTAAATGAGCAGTAATTACAGTCATTGGATTAATTTCATCTCATTGGAGACGAACAAGAAGTTGAATGAGATGATATACTTGCTGTTCTAAAATTAAGTACCTGAGTCTCTTGAGGAGAGTAAACTCAATCTTCTAGGTGTGATTAAAGAAAACATTCTGGTTGTGAGGCTTGGAGTTTAAATTCCAGAAGATCTTACTTCTCGTGTGAGTGCGAGAGTCGATTGCAGGGGAAGCCTCTTGTTTGTTTGATAGTTAACTGAAGAACAAAGCTAATTTTTGTCTAAAAACGTAAAGTGTTGTTTTGAGGATTTAGGTTTCTTTGGGGGTGTTTTGCTTCATTCTGCATGGGTTTTTTTGTTTTGATGTAATGCAAACCGGGAGGAGTAGGGAGAAAAATGTGTGCTTGCAACTTGTGTCCTCCTGATTTACAGGTGTATACTGGCTTTCAAAACGCTGGTCCTCTCCTGTGGAGAGGAGCAAAAACTCCAACCTCAGACCTTGAATTGTGGAGCTGTGACTTGCCTGACAGTACTGCTTCTCTTGTATCCCTGAAGCTGTTGTGGTTTTGAAATTAGTTGAGCCCTTAAGAATAGGGATGGTCGGGCAGGAGGAAGCTAGATTTGAGTATACCAGGCAAAGAACCTGCAGGGAGACAGTGGATGGATGTTAAATGTGGGGAAAGTTCTCAAGTGCTTTTTTTTTCCTTTAATTTTCTTAATAGGAGTTGAAAGATGTGGGTCACCGGGATCAAATGGCGGCAGCCAGGGGAATTCTGCAGAAGAACGTTCCCATTCTGTACACGGCGTCCCAGGCCTGTCTGCAGCACCCGGATGTCGCCGCTTACAAAGCCAACAGGGACTTGATCTACAAACAGCTTCAGCAGGCGGTCACGGGCATCTCCAACGCTGCTCAAGCCACGGCGTCGGATGATGCTGCCCAGCAGCAGGGTGGAGGTGGAGAGCTGGCTTATGCTCTGAACAACTTTGATGTAAGTTTTGAACCCTGTATGTAGAAAAAGTGGGAACTCCAACTCGTGTTTGTGCACCTGATTTGTTAGCAACAGCTTGCTCTTAGTTATATTGCCTGAAAGATCATTTTCTTTTGAAATACAGCAAGTTCCAGGTAAAGCAGGCATTTATTTTTAAAAAAGTCTTTTTCCAAGGTAGGATTGATGGAACATAGAAAGTTATATATGTGGCTCTCGGTGATTGAAGGTTGTCAAGCTAAACTAGCTCTGAAATAGCAGTTAGCCTACTGCTACATTAGATGTAAGCCCTTGGTTTATTTGAAATTGATTATTTCATAATATATTTATGTAATGTATTCTTGTAGGTGACAGAAAGACTTATTAAAAGTGAATAATGTATTTGGAATTGCCCAGACTACCTATTGAGAAGAACATGAAGTGGGAAGTTTAATATGATCTTTGGTTGGGAATGAAGTCGTCTCATGCTGATGTGTTGCACTGATCTGTCATACTCTTTATCTCGCATTCAGCGACTGGCTGAGGATAGCCATGCATTTTTACTGAGAACACTTTCCTTTTGAAGCCAATATTTGCTGTCTACCACTGATCCAGCCTCTGAATTTTAAACACCTCGGCACTAACTAACTTCTGAAACTCTATTTAATATTGCAAAGCCATCACTCAGAAGGTGTTTAGTACTCTTTGTCTTTCCTCACCTTCACTTTTTTGCTCTTGCTACTCTTGCTCTTCCCCTGCATTACTTTCTCTGCCATGTTTCTTTTACCAGAACAAAGTCCTACACGAGTTCTCCCTCTGCCCTGTGTGACGCCCTCTCTATGTCACCTCTTGGGTAACAAGAGGATGTCCTGGTTGTCTTGATCTTTGTGACTGTGGCTTCAGTTTTAAGTCTGCCTTTCTTAAATTCCATCAGCTCCCTGTTCAGCTACATAAGGCTTAAGAGCGTGCCTCAGGCTGGTACCCAAAGGATCAGGGGTTTAAGCAGGTATCTGTGGGAGGCAGAGGCCGGTGTTGCAAGAGCACATGACTTAGGTACGTAGAATTGAAGAAGCAATTCAGTTCAGGTTCATGGATTGGCTAATCTAGCTCAAACCATTTAATGTGATTTCTGATATATGGCCATTTCTTACTATGTGAACTCTCTAATACATGGCCAGAGACTTAATTTTGGAGTGTTGCAGTTCACATGGAGCTTTTAGTTCCGCTTTGTGAGGCGCCCTAATAGCAGCAGGGCTTGTTCAGCAGGCCAGCATCGACACACGTTGTGTGTGAGGGCTTTGTCGTCTAGTTCCTGACAAAGGAGACTGACAAAACAAATGTGCTCAGGTCCTTGGCAGATGTTATCCCTGCACTTCATTTCCTGCTAGTGTTTGAGTGTTATTGTACTCTTGTAATGGAGGCTTTGCACGTGCATGCCCCCAGATACTCCACTGTGCTTATTGTGATGGTAAAATATTAAATGGCTACCAGAAGATAACAAGATAATGATTATCTCTGACAATGTGTTGTAGTTCTGGTGTTTCATTACCATTGTATTATCCACATGAGTAAAAGTGTCAGGAAAACTGTAGAGCCTGTTGGAGAACACGTGCCATGTTCTAATCCTGCTGTGAAGGCTGTGTGGCTACACAGTAGGGAGACTAAATGCGCTGGCTGGTGCGAGAAGTAGTGGTTGTGACATTGCTTTTGAAGTTAGCTGGCATACAAACTGATTGTGAAAACTCCTGCTTTAAAAAAAAACCAACCAAACAACACAACACTTTGGGGCTTCTTTTAGGGAGTGAGCAACATCTCCCCTCCCAGCGCTATAGTGGGAAGAAATCCCACCCAAACCACCAAAGCTTGAAACAGCCAAATTTTTTTTCCTTAAACTGCAAACCTGTTTAAGTAAACCACTTGGAAGTACTTGCAAGGTGATAAATACTACCGTGCTGCGTCCTGGTGGACTTCTGTGGGTGGTCGTATTGGCCCCTTGAAAAGCAGATGCATTGGCATTGCTGTTGCAGCCTTATGTCTCTCAGGCTCTCTTAGGTCTTTCAGCTTACTAAGGCTCTGTCAAGATAACCTGTGATAGCTTTCTGCCATGAAGAGATGGGTTTCTGTGCTGCTCCAAACATTGGTGTTGATGTTTTGCTTTGAGACCGCTGCTGTATTTACCTGCGGACTGGTGAAGAGAGGAAAGACTGGATAAACTAGGACAACAGAGTGCTATATGTAGGGCTAATTTTGGACATTTGTTTTCCTTGCGTTTTTTGTTTGTGGTGGGGTAATTATATCTGACAAGTTAACTAGTGAAGGCACGTCCAAATTGACGTGTAGTTAAGAAGAGTTCTGTACTTTGAACCTTATTTGTGCTGGCACATTTGATTTTTGCCATTCATGTAACAAGGCTTCCTGTGGCCAAGTTTTGTTTAGCTGTCAGGGCAGCACAAGAGATGACTAGCAGCATAATCTGCTGGGGAACCTTTTAGTAATTCTACAAAACTACTCGTGAAAATCTTCCTCGCTGCCAGAGTTGTGTGGCGTTTGCCTTTTGTGCTGATTGGGGCTCTACTGTAAACGTTGGCTGTCATGATAATTTAACAGTAACTTGCTGCTTGGTCTGATTATTAATCTCTAAACCCTTTATTTTACTAGAAACAAATTATTGTGGATCCATCGACCTTCAGCGAAGAACGTTTCAGGCCTTCCCTGGAAGAGCGCCTGGAGAGCATCATTAGCGGAGCAGCCCTGATGGCTGATTCATCCTGCACACGTGATGACCGACGGGAACGTATCGTTGCCGAGTGTAATGCAGTGCGACAGGCCTTGCAGGATCTACTTTCAGAATACATGGGGAATGTGAGTATCTTCTGTTTGTTCAGTTTGTGTGGGTTTTGACTCCATGTGATTATCTAAAACGTGGAATTGAAGCTGTATGTCTCGAAGCTCATGTACTCTGTTCCCAGACAGAGTTTGAATGGTAACCAGTATTCCCGAAAGGTTTTTTGGGAGGCAGGATCAAACACACTTAAATTGTCAGTGATGCTTATCTTAAAATTGATCTCTCTTCTTCCAAGCGATTATCATCATAGTGCTAACCCTTCAGCGCTGTTTTTATGACTGTTAATATTGGCTGGCATAGAAAGTCAATAGAATTAAGTCTGTTTCCACCTTAGTTTATGTAAGGTAACTTGGCTTATGGGAGAAACAGGACTTTGCTTCTGTTGAAGCTTGGAACATTGAACTGTCATCTTTTTAGCTAAAGGCATAGATTCTCAGAATCTAGTTAATTACTGTCACTGCTCAGTTTGAGTGGAGGCGATGTATGAAGTTAAATATTTAGTATGAAATCCTGAGAACATTTTGGTATAAGTACTGGACCCTGAGCAGTGTTTTCTAGTGTTTAGGCATTTAATGTGCACTCAGTATTTGAAGCCGGAGAGTTTCTGCAGTTTGAGTAAGTGTCATGTCATGTGGATGAGCTGCTGTGTTTGAGAGCATCACTATAGAATACTGGACTCCCTCCATTGCATCTTTGTTCTTATTTCAGTGGGTTTTAACTCAACAGCTCTTGCTGCCTCAAGAGATGAGGGTGGGTATTGTAAGATTTAGGCTACGTTTGGTCTTTAAATGCTGTTAAAGCTGATTTCAGAAGAAACAGTTGCAGAAATCGCTGAAGCAAACTGTGGGTTGTAGCCCTGTGGCAAGTAAAAGTGGCTTAAGACAAAGGGGTGTGGTAAAGTCTTGCTTTTAACTTTGAGCATGTCTGAGGTGAAACTTAGTTCAGAGAGACCTTGTCTTGTAGTTTGAGGCTCTTAACTTTTTCTAGGAGCGTTGCCATGTAACGTACCTTACCTTCCGATCTCTGGGCGGGAGGCACCTCAGCGCAGGGTGCCACTGGTCCGCAGGCTGCCGTGTGCGGATCAGGGTGCTGGGCTTTGGAGAACAGATGCAGTCTGTCGTAGAGAGGGAGTAAAACAAGGATTTCTGTTTACCAAAGACAAGGACAAAGTAATTGAACAAAACTGAAAGCCAAGCCTTCCGTAGCCTGCGGGCTGAGCTAGGTACTTCGTGTAGTCTGTCTTAATTGCTTGTGAAAGTAGCTTGTGCTCAGCATTGACATTGTATAGAACTTACGACTGCAGCTGGGAAGCAAGCGGCTGATTTCTGCTGTTTAAAATGCCTTTCAGAGCAGGGTGTTTTATTAGTATATGATGCATCTGTAATAACCCCTCAAACAAATGTGCTGCTGGATGGAACGAAGCCCTGTTGGCATGATTCAGAATAAAACATCCACCAAATGCTAATTAAAAACGTGGGAGAGGTAAATGCTCGGTCTTGCATGTAAGACTTGGTGGCATTTCTCTTGCTGGAAGTTGGTCAGTACCGGTGTAGGACTGAAGAGCTTTGACTTCCTTTTGCAGAAATGCTCATCCTCCTCCTTGGCTGTGTCCTGTTGTCTCTGATATGCAAGTTAAAGTAATCACGCTGAGATGCAAAGAATGTATTCCCTGTGTTATCTCTTTTAACACATTGTGAAATTTGTGGAGCATGCTGAATTTTTTAAAGTCACTGCTATGTTATGATTGTAGACAGCGTAGTTGGGGAAATGAGATTAGAAATTCAGTGAAATGGAGTGGAAAAAGCAATTGATAAATTATGGTGAAAATGTGGGATGGTGTGTAAAAAATCCATACTGAGGGTAGGGAAAAAACCCTTCGGTGATTAAGCTGAAGAATGAATAATAGTTGGGAATCTAAATAGTGGAAAAGGTTTGATACATCTACAGGAAGAGTAGAGATGTGCTGACTTACAGTAGTGCTAGAAGAAATGTCATATCATGTATATGTATGATAAACCCACAGCTACAGTACCCAGCCATCTCCTGTTGTGCTTTTCTCCAGTCTCCCTTTGAAGAAGGAAATGAATCAGGCATTAAATCTGTTAATTGCACAGCACTTGCAGTGCATCATAAATCTTATCAGAGTGCTGGAATAGAGGTATTTGTTGGCTGAGTGTAAAAATTCAGAGGGAAGATGGCATGAGGAATGCACTGGGAAGGCTTGAGCAGGGGGATGTCTTGAGAGAGATTCCCTTTTGATTTTAAATGCCTTCTGGTTTTGTGACTTCCTCTAGCTTTTGGGGTTTCTTTTGGATCCCCAGCAGTGCAGTAAAAAGGCTGTTTCCTACATAGTTTGTAATTTGGAGGTTAGTGTTTTGGACCTGTGGTTTAACTGTGTCTCTGGGGCAGTCCCCCAGGGTCTGTAAGCCTGCAAGCATTGCAGGCTGTGTTTTGGTGTGTGGGAGAAGTTTTTAAATGAATAGGAGTTCTCAGTAACAAATGGAGTTGTAGGATGTCTTGATCCTTGCTCCACCTGCTATCATGGGGATGAAGCTTGGGAGTGTGCCCCTAAAAGGAGGGCAAGGTTTGCTTGTTTAGTAGTTTCATTACAGAGTTCTGTACCCCTTTTTTTCAGATTGGTGTGGTTTATACTGCCTCTTCCATTTGGCACACCTCTCCTGCCATTTTCAAGAGTAGCCCAACTTGGTCACACTAAATCTTGTATACCGAGGCCAATGTCCTGTCTCAGCAGTGGTCCATAGTGGATGGATGCAAGAAAGAGGACAGTAACAATGGATGTGTGTAGTTTTACTTGCCCAAAGCATTCCCTGAGTGCTGGCCGTCTGCAGCTCAGACAGTTCAAGAGCTAGCACTGCTGCTGAGTGTGTTTAATAACTCATGTTGGGCTTTTCCCCAATGAATCTTCATCCAGTTTCTTTCTGAACCCTTATAAAATGACAGCATCCATAATCTTCTTTGCAAGGAGTTCTCCTGCTTAAACAGGTGATGCGTGAAGAAGCATCTCCTTCTGAAGCAGAACAACCTTCTGCCTGTTCCTGTTGGATGGTTCTTCCATCTCCTTTTGAACAAACCTTGAGCAGTTACTTGCTCCCTGCTTATCCCTTCCTGTACCAGTTGTTTCGCAGCCAAATGGTGTAAGAGACTCCTGTCTTCCCCAGAACAAAGTGCCTGGTTATATTGGGTGCTTGCTGTAGCTCAGCACCTCCTCTCAGCTTTGGCTACGCCCTTGTTATCAAACAGCATGGTACATTAGGATTTGTAGTGTGGGATAGGACTTGATTCCCACATTTAAATGTGCTTCACAGAAGTTTGCATTGGTGGGTTGTAGCCTTGTCCTGTGGACTGGGTGCTACTTAGGATCATAGAATGCTTGGGTTGGAAGGGACCTCAAACATCATCTAGTTCCAACCCCCCTGCCATGGGCAGGGACATCTTCACTACCCCACGTTCCTGAAAGACCCATCCAGCCTGGCCTTGGACACCTCCAGGGACCCAGGGGCTCCCACAGCCTCTCTGGGCACCCTGTGCCAGGGCCTCCCCATCCTCAGAGTAAAGAATTTCTTCCTAATGTCTCACCTAACCCTGCCCTCTCTCTGCTGGAAGCCATCGCCCCTTGTCCTGTCCCTGCACTCCCTGGGGAACAGCCCCTCCCCACTTTCCTGTAGGACCCTTTAAGTACTGGTAGGCCGCAATTAGGTCTTTCTGGAACCTTCTCTTCTACGGGCTGAACCAGCCCAACTCTCTCAGCCAGTCTTCACAGGAGAGGTGTTCCAGCCCCCGGTCATCTCCATGGCCCCAGCATTTAGTGTGACTATTTCTTTGTTTAGGTTCACTTGGAGATAGGTGATCAAGCTCTTGTCTCAGAGCTTGGGCGTAAGAACCACAGTGTGCAAAGCAGCAATGATCAGGAATTGGGCTTCAAACCCAGGCTTCTGATCTGAGCCAAAATTCTGGTGTCAACATGTTCCTCAGTCTCCTCCTATGCCTTGTCTGGGTCTCCAGATTCCCTTTAAGATTTGGGGGACCAGAACTGCACCTGCCACTCAGGATTCAGGCGCACTGTATAGAGGCATGGCAATGTCAGGGTTAATTCTGTGGCCTTGTACTAATAATATTTGGCACTTGATTGGCCTCTGGATGGCTGCTGAGCACTGAGGTGGCATCTTCATGATACTGCCACCTTCAAGATTGAGCCTCTGAGTCACAGTGGTCGAACCTGTTCTGTGAACGTTAAGTTAGATGGTTTTCCCCTTTTGCATCACTTATTACTGATGTCCACTGAATTTCATCTGCCTTTTTCTTACCCAGCCTCTTGCTTTATAAGCCACATTCCCTAAACCACCAGCTGCTCGTCCCTTAATCGCAGCAGCTGATCCTTCAGCTTTCCCCTCACCTTGTGCTTCGCCTGGGGAGAGCTGGTTTCCATTATGGCTTTTGCTCACTTCTCACAATTCCATCAGAAACTAGTTTTCCTTTTTAAGCTCATATTACAGGTCCCTCCAGGATTGAAACAGCAAACACGAGCATGTCCCTGCACATGGGGGTTTCATTATTTGGAGCAAGCTTCTTTCTTGCTGCTAGCACTGAATGGCAGAGCAAGGATGGGAAGGCCTACCAGCGTTCACTATCAATTCTGACCTGCATGGTAAAAGCCCAGCGGTCAAAGGTCTTGGACTTGTGATCAACTGCCTGGGACGTAATAAATAAAGGGCAACCAAGCTGGTGAAGGGGCTGGAGAGCAGCAAACCTTCTGAGGAGCAGCTGGGTGAACTGGGAGCGTTCAGCCTGGAGAAGAGGAGACTGAGGGGAGACCTTTTCACCACCTACAATGACCTGACAGGAGGGTGCAGAGAGGTGAGGGTTGGTCCCTTCACCCAAGTGATAGGTGATGGGATGAGGGGGATGGGCTCAAGCTGTGCCAGGGCAGGGTCAGGTAAGACATTAGGGGAAGGTTCTTCCCTGAAAGGGCTACGGGGCACTGGCACAGGCTGCCCAGGGAGGGGCTGTCACTGACCCTGGGTGTGTTTAACAGATGGGTAGATGAGGTACTCAGGGTTATGGGTTAGCACAAGACAGGAAAGCTTGGACCTGATGATCTTAAAGGTCTTTTCCCACCTGGGGATTCTGTATGATTCTGTGAAATCGACCACATCAGTCATTGCTAACTCATGGCAAGATGGAGATCTTTGGGTGATGTTTTTGCACCCAGGCATTCTTGGTCTGTATTTTAGTAATGAAATAAACAAACTTTAAACATGTTTGAGTTTAGTTGGATGTCAATAGGCAGGGGAAGAGGGTGAAACTTGAATGCTGTTCTAGATTAACAGTACCCCAGTGAAGAAGTTAGTAATAAATCTGGGAGTTCTGCAGTCAGCAATCCAACAAAATACAGCAGAAACAGTCTCTTGTGCCTCACTCTGTAGCCTTGTGTGGGTGGGCATTGACTGGCTGCAGCTTGCTCCAAATAAAAGCAGAATATTTTGATGCTGCTACCAGTTTATCCCAGCGTTGCCTCTGTGCTGGCAGTTGGGGTGATGCTTCCCTCTGTGTAGAAGACAGGTACAGTTCTTGTCTATGTCTCTGCTTTTCCGTACGGTACCAGCCAACTCTGCCTCAGATGTATATGTGTGGTTTTCATCGCTGTTATGTTAGCTATGCTGCTCAGACTGGATGCATAAGATAAGAACAGTGTGCTGGGAGAGCTGAAATATTTCTGTGTTTGTGGGATGCTGGTGTGTAGAACGGAGAGGTACAAAAACGTGTCTACAGACAGAAGTCCACAGACTTGTGACAGTGTATGTGTGCTGTGCAGTAACTGTGGGTGGTGGTGCTGTGGAATTGGGGCAGCTTGCCTTGGCATTAGCTGCTGTGTTCAATGTGGTAGGTCCAGGAGGTAGCGGGGTTTGAGTTTGGGGTTTAGTGGGTTAGAAAGTGCTGGGTATCGGTTGGAAACTTCACCGGCAGTCTTCAGCCTGCTCTCAGTTTGACTGCATTGAACTTGCAGAAGATATATTATCCAATTGACACGTAAGACTGGAACTAAACTTCCTCAAGCTTTGATTGTGCCTTGAGGGCTGGGGGCTCCATTCCATAAGTGCTGTTACAGAGCCAGCCAGCAGCTGTGAGCAGAGGGGTCCAGTTCTGTTTAGTATGCACAGAAACGTGCAGGGAGCTCTTGCTTCAAGCCTGTTCTGCACCCCAACTTGTAAGGCCTGTAGCTACCCTCTCACATGTACACCACTAACTTAGACCTGTACTTCCCCAAACTTTATGAGAAATTCCAGTTTGGCTAGTGTGGAACGTGAACCCGGAGCCCCGTTGTGTACAACATGCTCTTGTACAATAAAATCCCTTGTTACTACATTTGGAAACGATAAATCATGTTACATAAAGCGACTTGACAGGTCCTATTTCAATGGGAATTTTAATGCTTTCATATTAACATTCTGACTGTGTCCTTGACTGTCTGGATTGCATTAGAGGTGCTTGGCAGCAAATGGAGAAAAACCATTTGGGGCTGGTTTCAGAGCAGGCGTTCCAGGCACAGATTATTTCAGCTAAGCTTTCCTTTTTTGCTTGCTTGCTTTCTTTTCCCTGCTTTTCATCTTCTGTTTGGTCTCATGTGGTCGAGTACCATAGCTGGATGTGTTTGGGGGTTAGGGTTGTATTTCTTTTAATGTAAATCAGGTTAAAATCTAGGAGTGTTATAGCAGAAGTTGAAGGTAAGTGAAGTGGCAGAACCCCTGGCTGCTGCACTGCTTCCTTGGAGCTCTTGCATGCTGGGCAGCACGGTTTGGCTCTCAGCGTATCTGAATTAGGTCTCAACACTTCTGGCTTTAGACTTGGTGGTCTCAGAGCTTGCTAAATGCTTGTTTGTACCATGTTTTCATGTTTAGTGTGCTTACAGAAATGTACTACTCCAAACTACTTGTGCTTTCTCAAATTAATGGTACTGGTTTGCTCTCCTAAGCTTCCTTGAGCATTTCTGATGCTTGAAAATGAATGGTCATGAAAGTGCCTAGCTTATCATGTATCTTTTGGGAGAGAGTATTTTGTTTTGAGAACTACCAGCAAGGAGTATTTCTACTCCTGACATGCTTGTGTGATTTGCAGGATGGAGCTGTGTGTTCATCAGGAATTTACCTATTGTTGATGTTGATGTATTCCCACCCAAGATCCAAACTTGGGAAGGGACATGTGTGAGTTTTCACATGTCTGTAAAACTTCTTGATAGCAAGTATCTGTGTGTTTGAAAGGGCTCTTGCACAGCCCTTTAATGAAAGCAGCTCTTTTGTGGGAAGAGATGTGAATTAATATGGCAGACCGATCCATATTTATGATAAAGATGTTGATAAAAATTCTGCCTTGAGATAATCTACGCTTTCTTTTTTAATATTGTTTCTGTCAGTTTAAGATGCTTGAATGCTGACGTGATGGACATGGTTTGAAAGCCTGGATAGATTTTCCTGTCATGGACTCTGCTGTTCAGTGGAGAACTGTTCTGTTATGCTGGGCACTAATGCCCACAGACATTATCAGTTTGACAAAGATGCTGCTTTTGAAAACAAAATATTTCTGAAGTGATACAGTTTTCAGTGCTTACAGGCTGACATAAACTAAATAATTCAGCACCCTTGGTGTGAAACCTGATGAAGATGATGAGCACTTCACACTGCGTCGGTTTTGGTACAGAAACAACCTTCCAGGCTGCGCACCCTGCATCATCCGTGCCAGGGACTTAGCATGGGGCATGTCTTTGGAAGACATTCTTGGATCTTCTCTTTCTTAGGTGGTGGTACAAGGGCCTGTGGGACTAAGCGGAAGGCAGCTCACCAAAGCCTTTCCAGCCTTGGGAGCCTTGGGTTTTAAAGCTCTTTGGAGCTCCCTGTCATCCTAGAGGTTACTCTGAGCTTGCCTTGACATGCGCATGGATCCCATGCAACTGCTACAATGAGGGTGCTCAGCCTCAGGAGGAGAAAGAGGGCAGCACGGCTGGGCCTCAGTTCTTTGTCAAGGCAGCGCAGCCAGCCCTGGCTCAGGCTACTGATCTGTTTGAACAAGTGGCACAACTTGAAAGTCCTCAATACTTTGTCAGGCCCGAGGTGCAGCCTTTGTGCTGTGTGGTGAGAATCCATCTCTTCAGGAAGCACATAGCTGGCTTCATGCCCACCTAGAGAAACCCAACAAAGCCCAGCTCGTACCCGAAGTCTAGTTCCAGTAGGAGCTTGGCAGTCTGCTGAAATCCTGAATAACTGCTCTTCTCCATCCCCTACCTTCAGCCTTTGCTGCTTGTTTGGCACAGAATTGCTAGTAATAACTCTTAAACCCAATAGATTTGACCGTTGCTGGGACTTGGGCTGCAGTGTCTTGTACAGCAGTACTCAACTTTGCAGCTTTTCTGTGCTTTTCAGCATTTTTGGTGTAGACCTTTAATATATATACTAGGAAGAAGGTTGCTGCCCTCACCTGCAGTGCTTGTGCTGTTCATGTGTGCAGCACAGTTGAAGTCTGATGCTGTCTCAGCTTGAGAATTGAGCCCTGTAGGCACCTTGTGTGGTGATGAAGGCTTCCTTCTGACCTGGTTCCTCCTCTCCTTCCCCACCTCTTTAAGTTTGTAATAATGAAACATGGTTTTCCTTTCTTCTTAGACATATGCTTCTCCAGTGTTAACACATGTCTAATACCCTCTAATATTATAAATCCATACCTTTATTAATCTGATGGTGTTGAGATAACATTTAACTGAAATAAGCTGCACACGCTTGTTTGCTGTGGTGGTTGGCATTTAGCAGTGCTTCACCATTGCTGAGCTGAAAACCATTTTACATAAATATGTTTTAGCTCTGTGCATGGATTCTGCTTTAAACGCTGTAGTTTGTGATTTAATTCATTGGAATCCTACTGTTTTGTAGGAAAATATTTGAACTCTATCTGCCTACATAGAGTTATATATTTAGTCTCCCCTAGTGAAGCTCCATTCGGCGATACTTGGGTGCTCCAAGCCAACGTTGAGGAATATAGATGGAATGGTGCATGGAAGTTTGCACAGTGACTACTGATCTGTGGCTAAACAGGCTTTTAGCCTCCAGCAGGATCATGCTCTCAGTGTGCAGAAGCATTACACACACAACTGGGCTTTTGAATCTCTCTGGTTGGAGGGGAGGGATGATGGAATTAGTACAGAGTTGGAATACTACAGTTCCTGTGTTACAGCAAAACACTTGTCTCAAGTCGTGGGCTTCCCCTTTCCTGTTACCCTTGATCTAATGCAAACTTCCAATTAAGTTCCTGCCTCCCAACAAGGTGAGAGTCAGAAGATAATGAAGCAGGAGAACGAGGACAGTCCCTTCCCTGCCTGTGCACACGTGGCTCTGCTGCTCTCGGGTTCTGCTAATAACCCTCTCCAGTTCTCTGGTGATACACAAAACCTGTTATACTCTATTTGCTTTTTTTTCCTCTCTACTATCTCTTCATCTCTTTTATAGATCCAAATGCAACCAACGGAAGTCTTTCTTGACAGGAGCCCAGAGTTTCTACTCTAGATGTGTGGTTTAATGCCTACACTGTGCTCTTTGCTCTAACCTTTTTTTTATCCTGTGTAAGGAAGCTGATGTTCTGTAATGCTCATAACATGTCCTGGAGCTTTAGACCTACTCTGTCCCAGAAAATCAACTGAACCGATACAGAATAATTAGTGTTTGTGGCTTAGCCAAGGAATGGCGGTCCTCTGGAGTGGAAATAGAGGGGGGAGAGTGACTTAATCCTCCTCGTGTTTGAGGAAAGGATGAGGGTTAAGCTGTGTCTTGGAAGGCTGGTGAAAGGCAGGAGAAACTTTTGGCTTCCTTCTGGTCTGCAGAGAGATGTGTTCCCTCAGCAGGAGAGGCCAGAGTTGGAGGCAAATGGGCAGCCAGAACAGACAGGTAAAAGTCTTCTGCTCAGGGCTATAAGAAAAACCTTATGATGCGACTTTGAAGCTGACTCTGTACTCAAAAATTATTTCTACTGAATTGGCCCTCTTTTAGAGTTGTTTCTTTACAAGAACAGTAACAAACCTGTGGGTGCTCAGCCCCAGAACTTCCTCACAAAGGTGTGCTAAAAGATGAGCTTTCCTCAGCACCAATTTAAGAAAGCTTTCCCTGGGTATCAGGCCATAAGGGGACACCCAGGGCGTTTCAAAATCAGCAGTCTCCAGGGAAAAGGCCAGGCAGCGTGGGTCTGAGCTCGCTTCCACAATAACCATTCCCCTTACAAATCCAGTGTGTTCTCCCTTAATGTCTCTGTGTTTCAGACTGAACACAAGTGTTATGTGATGTGCAGCCATTCGTGGAGTATTGACTCATACTGCATACGTGTTAACCTCTGACTGCCAAGAAGAGGGGTTTTGCCATTCATTGGGCGCTCTACTGCTGCCATATGTGGCCAGGGAAAAAAATTGCTTCTCAGCTCAGAGTCTCTTCTGTATGCCTGAGGTGCTGTCATCTGTGGTTTGCAGAGTATGATAACTCGAATTGACATTATCAGTTACTTGATGAAACCTGCAGAAAGAACTTGGAAAATGAAGCCTGGTAGCTCTTGGAGGGGGGAAGCTTGGAAAATAAAAGGTTCTGGGTTTAGGAACTGTTTAGCTCTGTAGGTATGGTAACTTGAGAGCTAGATACCACTGTGGACTGAAGGGGCCGCGGGTGATGTGGAGCAGCTGGAGATGGGGGGCTGTGCAGGTTGATCTGGATGAGTTAGTGTGGCTGTGGACAGATTTAACCAGCGCTGCTGGGACAAGGTGTTCAGCAGCAGGCAGGTGTACTGGGGGAGCTCAGCCCTTCCTGCAAGCTCCAGATTTTCCTCCCAGCCTGCCTTTCATCCCCTGCATGCTAGGGAACTTGTTTTGGTCAGGGATGTAAAAGAGAAACTCCTGAAAAAAGGTCTGTATTGCCTTTGTGCTAGGCTGATTGAATTTGGGACTAAAGGTCCCTCCTACAAATGAGGCAAGCACCCTTTTTTCTGGCTTTGTGGTTGGGTTTGGTTTGGGGCTTTTTATAAGAGATGCAGATTTGTCCACTCAGTCTGAGGCTGCACACGGGGCAGTTTGGGGGAGTGAGGGCATTCGCTATCTGAAATTATCCAAGCCTTCAGATAATTCTGATAATGGTAAAACTCTCTGTTGTTTTGGTGTATGAATGTGGCTGCATAACTTATGTCAAAATGAAAAGAAATACACACCAAAGTGTTAAGAGCCTGAAGCATCTTCCAGCGACTCCCCTGAACACCCCTCACTGTGTGCTGGGGGCTTCTCTGTGTTTTGAAGCTTCTCCCCTTGCCCAGTGCCAGCTTGTGACCATCTGTATGGACAGGTTCCAGGGTCATTCCAGGTGCTAATTAGCAACATTAGTATATAGTGCTTTTTAAAAAACCTGTCTCCCAGTTAGGAAGATAACCCTGGGATGTGTCTGCAGCACATGGTCTGTCCTGTACCTGGTGTTGGAAGGTCTTGGTGGATGTTTCTCCTTCTCAGGCTCCCCAGCAGTTGCAGTACACTGACCTCCACTTCAGTGCTAGCCCTGTGTTTGCAATCTAGTGCTGCGTGCTGCTGCCAAGCCTGCATTGACTTTATTCAAAGCATCTTCACTGAACCCCTAATTCTACTCCCACAGAGGCTGAGGAACTGGCTACCTTGTATTGCCCAGGTGGCTTCTGTGGCTTCAGTTTCCTTTCCCTCTCTTCAAAGATTTCCTGTGTGTATCTTTGCCCACCCCACCAGTCACCTTCTTGGGCTGTGCTGGGAAAAACCTGTTAGGTGGGGAGGACTCGCTCTTGCCTTTGAACCCCTCCTTTGAGGACTGACTTTGAGTCATTTTGGGGTGGGAAGGTGACCCGAGAGCTCTGATGTCAAGCACAAAATAGGACTGCAGCTACTTCATCTGATACTGTTCCCCTGAAATGCCAAATTGTGAATTTCCTTAGAGGCAGAATGAGATTTTGGGCATCACTCCAGGAGTCAAAGAATCCCAATTCTAGAGGTCACCAGACTGAAAAAAGCCAAGAAAATGAGAAGCTAATGCAGAAATAGCCAAACTTTTTAAAAAAGCAAAAAGCTGAAAGCCTTTCTGTTGTGTGCCTGAGCAGCTGACCCCTCTGGAGCTAATGGCCTACGAGCTGGTGGTGTTTCTCCCCACAGGACCTCTTCACTGAGGAGGGCAGGGGCTTCACAAACTCTGAAAGTTTATGCTCTTGTGTTGCAAGAGCTGGATAGAAGCAGGTTGGCTCTCGTGTTGCTGCTGGTGAAACTGCTGCCCGGGCTCACCTGGCTACAGTGGCCTCCTGACGTTTCCTCCTTGTGCTTTCACACAGAGCGTTTCTCATCCCAAAAGGCTGCTCCTGTGTACACAGGTGCCCTGGGACTCTGCTCTGGGAACTGCCACTAAAATGAATGAGGAGATCCAATGAGGAGTATGTGTGTAGAGAAGGTGGTAGTAATTAAGCTGCAGATCTTTGTGTCCTCATACTCCCCCATACCATCACTATCGTGATGACTGATTTGCAGAGAATCTAAAGCTGTTTGGTTTTGGTGGCAGGTGCTAAAATCTTGAAGTCTCTTAACTTCCTCTAACTTTTATCCCCAACCAGTTTTGCTGTGGAAATATTTCCACCCCAGCCAACCCCCAAGAAGACATGGGTGCTGTCAGCTGGAGCTCGGGAAACCTTTGTGAAAGAGCAGGACTATATCAAGTACAGAGGGAGCTCCTATCCCCTGGGAGTATTCCCAGTGTCTCTTCCAGCAGATGGATTAATTCCTGCAGCTTGTAAGCTTGTTCCGTGGCTTGGGCTGTGTTCCCCACTCCTGGAGCAGTGCCTACCTAAGGGAAGGCGCTTGTGGCTCTAGGCTGCCGTCGGTTAAAGCTTGTTTCTTGGTGTAAAACTGAGCCTAGCCAGCTGGGTTTTTCAGATCGCTGTCGGCTTAAGTACATTCAATTCCCCTGCCTTTCTGTGCCAGATCCTACAGCTCTGTACATTAATTCTGTTTGTTTTGAATATCTGCTGCTTTATCTGAAGCTAATTTCAGTCATCTATCTAACGATTCCTTTACAAGGAGAGGCTGATACAATAAAGAATGCAGAGTACCTCTGCGTCCCACGGTGCTCTGCTTCACTTTGCTGCTCTTTTTGGGAGTGCTCACCTGAGGTGCTGCTAGCTTCCTGCTCTGCCTCTGATGTGCTGGCTGCTCCCAAACAGTTTATTTCCTTTGACATCAGTTTTCTTTTGAAGAAGGGCAGCCACTTTGTATGTGTCAGGCTTGCGCTGGAATTTTAAATACTTTAATGCATTCTCATTATCTGCAAGGGTGGCTGGCTAATTAGTTAGCTTAGTAAATAATGACTTGATAGTGTCTCTGTAAAAGATGACGTTAGGCATGCTGCGTTTCTAGTGCCTCTCTAATCCTGCACGGTTCCTTGGTGAGACTCTTGCTGTAGGTAAGCGGAGGTGATGGGAACAAAGTTGCTGGCTTTCTGTATCTGCAGCTGGTGGTGACAATCACTTTCAAGTGATTTTTAACTTGCTTGCCTCCACAGAAGGCATTACTGGGATGCACCTGTGAGAGGGAGAGGTGATTCTTCCACTCTTCAGTGCTGGCAGGGCTAGAGCTGCACAGTAGTTAGTCCTTCCACAGTTACTCAGCTTTTCATGCTATTTCCCCTTTTTCTTTTTTAAAACTCTTTTTGCTTCCTGTGGAAGGCAACTTCCTATCTAGGTGTGTTGTTGCTATATTGCAGGTCAAAGCAGCTGTATCCCTTCCTACAGGAAATACTTCCTACAGGAAAGTCACAAACTAAAGCTATTGATATTCCGAATAACGGATACATTACATCTAGCTTTGAATGCCTTATGACTGTATTGGTAGGATTGTTTTATTATCTGTTTCTCGGAGCTGTCTTGCCAGGAGTTAGGTGGCTTTACTCCCAGATTTATAATGCATTCTCTTCCTCTTGGAAAGGGCATATGCTGTCTTGGCTCACTCTTTTTCATTTGAGTTTTGCAGGGGTCTGTGTTGTTCCAATTTTAGTTGTTCTATTTCTAAATCCTTTCACATGCATGTAAAATATGATAAAAACTAAAATATTTCAAGGCTCTTACAATTACTGCGGGTGTAAACTTCAGCCTGCTTTTCATATTTCTGGATATATCTATTAGTTCATGTAATTTGCAAAGGAAAAACTTGAGATATTCTTTAGATAAGGTTACTAATTAACATAAAAATGAAAAATCAAGCCTGTAAAGGCAGCTCCGCAGTAGAGGATTACTCACCAGCCCCAGCAGCTGTCTTGTGGCTCCCGCAGAAGCATTTTGTCCCTCTGATTTGGTATTCCGAGACGTTCCCCCATCCATCCTGCTACTCCCATCTACCCAGCCATACTTAAAGTGAGATGAATTGACCTGTAGCCAAGCTTAACTAGTCGTCATTCAACAAAATAGCTTGTGAGGAAACAGCTGTAAGTAGTGACAAAATATTGTGCTGCCGTCCTTGAGCTCCTGGGCTGTCATTCCCAACCAGCCTGGACTAGGCTTCACCTGGTCCTGCAGCCATCGTGGGGATCTGGTGTTGCTTCCACCTGCATGCTGCAAGGAGAAAGGCTGTGGGTTTAAGATAAAGTGCTTATCAGCATTTCTACACATGTATAAGGGCTGCAGACCCATGTCATGAGATTCTGGAAGCTGTTTGTTGCAAGGTTGTTGCTGAACCGCTGCTTTTCTATTGGCTGTTTTCTGATGGGTTTGGTGGGAGCTCGGGTGGCCCAGGAGAAGACATCTGCCCAGTCAGCCTTTGCGCTGCAGAGGAGCAGCCTGGTTGCTGGAGTCCTGAGCCCCAGCACCAGGATGCGTCCTGCCTGCTCGTGGTGGGGAGGCGAGAGCAAAGGGGTACAAGCTTATGAACCCCTGAAGGAGCGGGAAGCCAGACCCCCTGCAAAATAACCTCTCTGCATCTGAACCTATGTAAAATAGAGCTGAGACGCTTCTCTGCCTCCCATCTGTTGACTAAGCGTGAGCTGCCATGGGGAGCTCTGGGGAGCAAGTGTGCTGCTCGAGGGGTGGCGGGGCATCAGGAACTTAACCTGGTGCAAGTGGGAGACATCCGGCCTGGCTCTGGGACCTCAACTGGAAAACAAGGTCAGGGTAACAAGAGACATAAACCTCTGACACCTTGCAGGAGGCACTGGGTATGTCAGCTTTGGTAACGCTGGGCCCAAGCCTGGCTTCAGCCCAGCATCATGATTTGGTGGAAACTAGGGAAACTCAGCTTCAGCGCACGATGTGTGACTGCCAATTTCAGCTCGCTTCTGAGCTCTTAAGGAGGAGATGCCTGTTGCTGCAGAATGACTTTCTTGGCACTTTCCTACCGCTACTTAGCAGTATGAATAGGTAGTTTTGCCTTGGTGGTGGGAGTGTGTTGTAGAGGTGTAGAGACTGTGTGCTCCATTTCCTGAAGCCTGGGCTGTTAACTTCAGATATAAGCCTTAGGAGAACACCAGTAGCTCCATTACCTGGTACTGGTACAGCAGTAGTAGAAACCACTAGAGAATCATTTGTTTACCAGACAAGACATCTCTCTCCCTTCCTTCCCCTGCTCCCTCACATCACATATGAAAATAGCAGTAAAAAAGAATTGCTTTGTGATGTTGTAATACTGCTTTTCCCCCCTCAAGAAGTGGTGTGTTGATAGCCCTAAATGGTAGTTATAAAGGTTTGATTGCAGCGCTGCTTAGAAGAGGATTTGTTCAGCTGCCGTTACCTCTGAAAATACTGGCATGAAACCACTATTTACCCCTGTGGCTGGAGCACAGGGGGTGCAGGTGGATGTATGTATGTATGAGTTAGTAACTGGGCTCCCATGTGGGCTGGGGATGGAGTTTATCATTTCACACGGTTGAGGTTTTATTGTCCTCCAGACGTGAACTGCTTAGAAACCAGCTCCAGCATTTTCTACTGCTCCCAGCATTGCCCTGAGCAGGAATTCTGGGAAGTTATGGGGATTAGAAATGGGGTTTAGTCTAGAGCAGTCCTGAAGACTTTGGTCAGCTGCCATTAAAGCTAAAAGATGTTACAGAACACGGAAGCAGACTAACGTGTATTCTCCTGATTTCACCATTTTTGGAGGGTTTGTTTGTTTGTGAACACAGACTCGCAAGAATAAAGCAGCAAATTACAGCTCTTGTATGAGGAAGCAAGACTTCAGGAGGCTTTTTAATATTAATGAAGATACTGGAAATATGCTACAAGTTTGAAATAGCCATTTTGGAGGCAGTGGAATGCTTTTGGTATCCTACTGGTAAAATAAGCCTTTCCTGATTATAATGGCATTACATAAAAGAAGAAATAACCAAACCACTTCTCCAAATAGAGATCAGGCTGCGTAATGGCCTTGGTAGGAGCAGTTCCAGTAATCACAAAGGAGTTCTCTTTCCTGCACAGAAAGGTGGGGGAGTTTCTTCTGGCTCATGTCACTGAAACCCGTTCTTGTTCTTCACCGTACTGTGTGCCTGTGAACAGTTGGTGATGAGTGTCTGGACTCAGCACTTAGTCCCAATTCCTTCACTAGTTCAAAACTCTTGCCTTGTGTAACCCAACCTTGGAAAGGGTACCTAGTCATTATTAAAATAAAAACAAGTTAAAACCCCAAACCAACCCAGGAATAACGTCAGTAATACTAACAGCATGTTTGCCTGTTTTCATCAGTTTCTGGCAACTGAGCAGTACTTAGGTTTGCTGGAGCTTTAGGTGACCGGGAAGTACTCGGGGATATGCTGTAGTGAGTGATAGAGGTGGTAGGGGGATGATTGGACTTGGAGGGCTTTTCCAACCTTCATGATTTGGTGATTTCATTTTGGCTTAGTTTTTTTTGAGATTCAATTTTGATTTTTAAATAGTGCTTTCAGTTAGTACCCCAGGATCACTGGTTGCATGTGTTCCAGGGGGACTAATATAATCTCCATTATACTTTTATTCATTGCATATGTGTGCGTAATTAATATTTTAGAGGAATGGGGCAGTTGGGGGGGTTTGTTATTTATGTAACTTCATCTTTTTTGAGTGGTTTCCTTGTGTTTTTGTGGTTCCCAGTGGGTGTCTGATGGTCAGGGAGTACTGGCTAAATCTTGTCCTTGACTCTTAATAGCACAGGCTGAACTCAGAGCAGTTGCAGTGAGCAGAATGTTTTATAAGGCTGATGATCACTTACTGATTTGCCTGATGAAGGTTACTGGTTTTGAATAAACGGAGAGTAAAAGTAAGTGTTAGAAAGTTCCCGTTTTGATGATGCAACTTTCCTGTGGTGTATCTGAATGACGGAGTGCCCACTAAGAAGAAAGCAGGCTGCAGTCTAGTAGCATCAGCTCATTTGGATGTGGTATAAAACTCTTTCATGTGTCTCTGGACACCCTCATTGACATGCTTTGTCAAGTTAATTGTTGTGCACAGACAGCTGTAGATATGGAGGGGTAATATCCCTGGAATTTATCTGCATGGTGTGCTGGAGTCATTCTCTGCTTAGTCAGGGTTTCATTTGGCCTCTGTGTTTTACAGTGAGCCGTCAGGCAGCTGTTAGTCACGGGCAGGTCCTGGCGTACTCCTCAGCTGGGCTAGAGGAGGGTGCTGAGCACTTCACCTTCCTGGTCCCCTGGTAGCATTAGCACTTCTAGCACAGCCACCTCGCTGCATGGTCTGGGCCCCGCTGGGAAGGGTGCATCTCTGCAGCATGGGAGCGAGAGCTTGGGATTCATTCTATAAACCCCTCTCCGAGTTGGGAGGAAGTGGTGGGTTTCTCCAAGTTTGAGGCTTGTTGGTGAAGAGCTACATCGCTGGCAAACCTGAAACTTGGATTGGGAGGGACGTGGCAGCTTGCTCAGCAGTTCCCCACACTGAAGGTGTATTGGAGGTGCATGTGTGGTCTGTAAGTAGCTGAACTGCCTTAGTCCCGACTCCATTGTTATGTTATGTGATGGGCTGCATGGGTGCTTAATTATTTTAACTATGAGCAGCAGATGTCCCTCAGCCAAAGGACTGACATATTGTAGCTGGCCTGCAGACTCGCTCTCCACTCACAGATAGAGTAATAACTGTCAAGAGTTCGTTACACATGGAGCAGCGACTGTGCTGCTCTATAGTTTCAATAGAGGATGTGCAGACCTCTAAAAGTTAACTGTGGCTGCAGACTGTAGTAACTTGTCAAAGGTATCTGTTACTTCTGTTCCGCACAGGAGTGCAGTGTCACATTGGAGATGTAGTACCTGCCAAAGCTCGCTGTATTTCTTCTGTAGGTCAGCCTAATCAAGTGGCTAACCTCAGTCTCTTTTGAAGTTTCTGGTAGCTTAGGACTGGATGCTAATTGCAGGCAAAAGGCATCTGTCATGTAGTCAGAGTGCTCTTATTTCCACAGCTGCCACGGTGCTAATACACGTCCCAGAGCTGAACCGGTCATCCATAGAGAAGAATATAAAGCAGAGATGGCTTTCTCTTCCTGCCTGCCCTGTGGCTGTTAAATTCTTGAAGCCCTGAACCCTAAAGATCTACACTTGATCCCCGCAGACTTTCCAGCTGTCACTAGGAGTTACCAAACTTGGCTGCTTGTGTTCCTCTGGGTCAGCTCTGCGATGATCTGCAGCTCCCCAGGGTGCTGAGCTGGGTGCCTGTCCTACCTGGAAGCAGCCATACAGCTATTTCCAGCTTCAGGACTACCAGGAAAGATTGAGGAGGGTTTCCTTAACCTTTAAATTATACAATTGGAATATCAAGCGTGGAGTTAATCCTAGGTCTCTGTAGACCGCGGTACAACAGCTGTTGCTGTTCGTTTGGGGATGGCGTGCTTCAGGGCGAGACTCGATCAATAAGTAGTTCTGTGTCTTTACTGAAGCATGTTGTCTTGTCCTGAGGACAGCAGAGATGATGCTTTAATATCTCTCTCTTGCTCTTTAAATGAGGTGTATGGTTAGACCTGGGGGCTTGCAGAACAGCCCGCTTTGTGGCTTTCCCAGCCCATGAGTTTGGGATAGGTGTGCACTGAGGATGTTTGTTTTGTGATTCCTTTCTGGGTCAGGTGAATCCACTTGAGTATCAGCTAAAATCTGGTTTACTCGGAGCAGAGATTGTTAGCAGAGCTTCTGGAGGTGTCTACCGTGTGTGAGAATGTGGATGTGCTCTCCCCTCACTCCCCTTTAGAGGTGGGAACTCACTTGTAGTAGTGTCCCTATCCCACTCCCCAGCTCTTTCTGCTAGAGGTTGTGTCATTTTAAGCTTCACTAAGAGCTTTATTATTTTTACTTTTTTCCCCTTCTCTAAAAAATTAAAACATTCAGGTGGCACCCAGGTTGAAGCAATCTGTTTGAGGGCAGAAACTGATAGTCCCAGCTAACAGCAGCACGTGGCTTTTGAGGCAGAGGTTCTGGGTATGTGATGGATTATTTAGGAGCTGGTTAAAGGGAAGAGAGCAAATGCATCCTCATCAGAATACTTGCTGTAGGGCTGAGCTGGATTCCGTGCTAACACTCCGCTCAATATTTTTAGCTCTTTGCAAACATATAAGTAAAACTGCTTTTTGCAGTAAGCCGTTCTGTGGCATTTTGTACATTTCAGAAAGGATATTTCAGGAATTTTTGTAGCTGTAGAGTTGAGAAGTATCTTGGAAGAACCCTTCTACTTGAAATGCATTTCCTGTATCTAGTGCTGTCTTTAATCTCATGCGGTCTCACAAAACTCGTTCTACCTATTAAATATGCAGTAAAGCTGTTCTGTTTGGTAGAAGATTGTATGTGTAAACAGCAGAAGTCCTCATTGCTCCTGTATTTTAAGATTAAAAATTCAGCTGCAACACTGCCTTTGGATTCAGAGCCATTAGAATGGATTTTTCAGATTTATTCTTCTGATTATAATACAGAAAATTAATTGCTTTTGACTGTAAAGAATTATGACCCATTCATTATTTAAGGACCTTCTTGATGGATAAAACTTTTCTACTTACTTAAAGACTTTCTCTGAATCAGGGCTGCTTTGTTAAACTGGTATAAAGCATAGTGTTCCTGCATCAAACAGTGGGTGCACCACACACCCTTTGGGGGCAAGAACTGGTGGTAAAGAAATCCAGTGCTTTCTCTGTGTCTAGTTTTAGTATTCAACCTACAAGTAGTAGAAGCCTGCTGGGAGGAAACAGGAGGAAGTTACTTGAACAGCATTTAAAATGAGTAGTTGGATTTATTTTTGTTGTGGGGTTTTTTGTTGGGGTTTTTTTTGTTATTTAAAGGAAGATGTGTTAGTGTCTCAATTGGGTTTTACTTGTGTGTGTATTGGGAGTGTGTGTGTGGCATGCTTGGGAGCAGACCTGGTGTTTCCCTGGAGATACAGTCCCCTCTGGTCGCTGCTCAGCCCTTGGCTGTTGCTGCTGCTGCTTAGGCTGCCAGTTCAGAAGGTCTTGGATGATTTTGGTGTACGTTTAAGTCTTTGATCTCATCCATTTAGAGGACGAAGAAAGAAGAAAGTCAGGTTTCCTGGACCTTGTTGATTCAAGCCAGCAGAAGAACTAAAATAACACTTTGGCTACCTTTCAGCCCAGAAATGTTGGCTGAATGCCTGTAAGTAGCCAAACCTCTCTAGTTGTGGGTCACAGACATCAACATGGCAGTTTGCAAATGAGGTGCCTGCACTCATCATTGTTCCTTGCAGTTGTTTCGTGGAATCCCAGGCTGGCTGGGGTGGGAAGAGACCCTTAAAGCCCATCTAGTCCAACCCCCTGCCACAGGCAAGGGATGTCTTCCACTAGACCAGGTTGCTCAGAGCCCAATCTAACCTGACCTCGAATGGTTCCAGGGATGGGGCATCTACCACCTCCCTGGGCACCCTGTGCCAGTGTCTCACCACCCCCAGCAAAAAGAATTTCTTCCAAAATAACTCCCGGAGCACATGGCTCCTGCTGTCAAATATGAGTGATAGCTTTAATTCACTATTGTACAATTGTTTCCCTGGTATCTTTGGGGTTATTGATTAGGTAGCAATGATACCATAATGCTTTTTTCCAAGACCAGAGTACAGTTGTTGCTAATGCCAGGGCTGTATGGGGGCTGAGTGCTTGCAGTGGGTGCTACCCCTTCACCTGCACACTCGCTCAAGGAGGGAGTCAGCACTTTCCAGGTGTGCTGTGATTGTCAGGTCATTTGTGCCATCCTCGCTGGTGGGATTCTGAAGTCTCAGTCTCTGGTAGCTCTCCTAATAGAGGACTGACTTAGAAGTAAGTTACCAGGGATGCTGGCATTCCCCTGTTACTAATTGGATTTCAAGGTTTTTATGTAGTCCACTCAGAATACTGTTTTTTTTTCTTTTATGTATCTTACCTTTGCTTGTGAAAACAACTTGTTTTGCATTTGAGAGATGCTTTTTATCTTAAAATTAGTCCCTTTGAGAGTTTAAGAAAATAGATTTATCATGTGCTGCTTTGAAGTACGAGAAGGTTTGGAGAGGCAGTTAGCCAGCTGACATTTAAAACCCTAGAGAACTTGTTCCAGCCAAACCTTTTACAAAAAAGTAAATGCAGCTAAGGCTTAGTTACTGAAGTGATTTTAGCTGGCAGTTGGGTGCATGTAATCATCTTGGAACATCCTGAAACTCATTCTTTTGTTCAGCTGTTGTATCAAGGCTTTTGGGTTGTGTGCGTGAACTTGTCACTCTAAATCAGAAATCTTCCTCACGTTATTGAAGCACTGTGGGTTTGAACGTTACCTTCATTGTGGTAGCCTGTATAAAGAACACTTCTACAGGGAATGTATTGCTGGCACTTTCAGGTGGCTGTAATTCAGAGCTGAAGTGATGTCTTGCTAGTTTGACATCTCTAAATGACACGCATTGTTTGTCCTGGCAAAATTCATGGCAATGTGGCCCCATTGGGAATGCCACACTCCTGGCTGGCACTGCGACCAGCGGTTGGGTTCAGGATGACCCGGGGGGAACGCTCAGGGTTAGAGCCTGGTTGGATCCGGCAGCCTCTGCTGGGTGATGCCGAAGCTCAGGCCAGTGTTCCAGGGAGGCTGTGCTGCCCATGCAGGTTCTCACACCGGTACTCACGGGGTTCAGTCTCAAGGGTTTGGCTTTGCTTTGGTTCTCACTCTTTCGTCTTCCATATACAAACAGCAAGAGACACCTTGTTTGAGGAGAGCCCATGCAGACCAGCTTGTTTACCGCAGCAGACAAGCAGGGGCCGTGTTCTCCATGGTCCTGGCAAAGGGACAGGCCCAAACCTGGCCTGCCCGCTTTGCATAGCGCTGCCGCGCTCTGAAATGGCCAAGGACACAGGTTGCTCTTTATGTGTTGTGAAAGAGTGATATTCTGACACGTCTGTTTGAAAGGGGAGGAAGAAAGAGGCAAATGCAGTTTTACAGTATACACAATTTTAATAACAAAATCTTTCTGTACACTGCGCTTTATTTTACTCTGTTACTTACACCCCCTCCCACCAGAAAGTGGCTCCTTAAACATAATTTAATACAATGCATCTAAGACTCTCTTTTTTCTTTTTTTTAAATCTCTGGTTGCTAAGCTGGTAGAATAGTTCACTCACTGATGTTTTCATCATGGTAAAAAGAAAAATGGGGTAAGGGGGGTTTTATTTTTTGAGGCTTTTTGTTTATATTTTTACAAAGGAGCTGTGGAAGGATAAGCAGATGCAGCACACACTGGTGGTGTGCGAGCTGTGTGGCGTTTTGCCCTGTCTGAGGCTTGATGAGACCCATCAAAGCTTCTGTTACCTTTCCCTAGATACCTCTCAAAAGGTTTTCATACAAGATGTGAAATGCTGAATTTCTAGACGGCTCTACAATGCTCTTTGAGCACCCTGCTAGCTGAATGGCTTCAAGAGCAAAGCCTGGTGCCAGCTCCAGCGTGCAGGAGGCTCTGCATTGGGGAAAGGTGTGGGGAAGGAGGAGCTGCTGCTCTGCAACTGCCTGGGATTTTTATTGTTTCCTTGCTTGTTCCTTTTTTTAGGGGGAGGAGAAATAATATATCCCTCTCTGAACCTTCTCATTTTTATGGAAAACTTCATAAGAAAGATGAAATTCAGCTTCTGGGTAGACTTCATTGGTCTGAACAGATGGATTTTGATAGCTATGCAGATTACAAAATTAAATCAACTTTATTTTCATTAAAGTAGTACAGAAATTAACTTGGAGACATTAAAAATAAGTGTGTAGTGCAGATTTCTGGTTTAAAGCCACTGGATATTTCTGATTTTACACATTAGCAGTAGGTCAGTGTCTTCTATGGGTGGGGTGATGGTATGTAAGCTCGGGTGTTTAGATTGCCATGCAGACCAGGCTTATTGGATAGTTTCTGCTTGGGGAGAGAGCAAACAAAACCAAACGCTGATACAGAGGCATTAATTATGTTTCCATCTGATGAGAAATGGGAACTCTGTGCAGGGGAGAACTTCAGCTGGAGACTAAATGCTAACCCATTTTACTCTTTAGCCAGTGATTCCTCTTTTTTAGCTGTGTGCATTTAAATGGTGATCTAATGCAGAGCGACTAACGAGAGGGGCTCAGAAAGCATTAATTCAGACCTGTTCCAGTACGATGACTCAAAAATTGAACTAGTGCTGCTCGGTTTGCATGTCACTGCTGCGAGGGTGGGGGTTGGAAAAGCTGGCTGGAGATCAGTGAGACTGGAGGAGATCTTTGGATGGGACAGGATCTCAAGATCAGTAAAAGAAACTTTCATTTCTAAAAGGCCCTGAACACTTGCGTGAGGATGTGCCTGGGGGGGGTGTGGAGCACCTCTGGTGCCATTTAGCATCTCAAGAGACTGAGGCCATGCAGTGGAGATGGTATTTGGCAGAGAGCAAGTTAACAATCTCTCATCATCAGCCAGTGCTCACACTGAAACACCACGAATTTAAACCAAATCACTGCAGTTCTCCCATAAACAGAATAAATCAGAGACTGCTGAGTAACGCGATTATTACGTTACCCTCCTTGCCTGGAAGAGTCACAAGCAATTGAGAATGGAAGACAGTAACTTTATTTCTAAAAATAAAAAATTAACAGCCTCTGGTCGTGTCCTTGTGTAGAGCGATGGCTTTGCCTGCCGCTCGCTGCCCTTCCTAAGGGAATTCAAGTTGACTTCACTGGTAGTGTTTGACATTCTGTGAGTTTTATGATACCTGTTACCCTAAGTGTAATGTTTGCAGAATTGCTTTGCTTACGCCCGGAACCTGGCAACAAATGGTTTTGGAAATGGCAGACATAAACCACGGCATTTGGGAGATTGGCTGCGTATTAGTGTGTAGTACAGAGAGTCAAAGCAAAATTGAATGATGCCATGCTGGGCTGTCTCCTGGCCTCCTGCTTTGCTGTCTGCAAGCCAAGGCAGTGCTGTGGGACCAGTGGGGACTGGGGGTACTGGTGGTGGAGAGGAGTTGGGCCCCTGGGTGTGTTTGCTGGAGAGATGCTGGAACAGCGGGTGCTTTAATGCTTCAATAATGGTGCGAGTGGCTGGGGCGGAGAAGGGGATTAAACCCAGTGTTGCTGGAACATCTGTTTTAACTCTCCTTGGTCACACTGGTAAGCTAATAAAGAGGGAGTGGGCTTCTGCACCGACCTGGGCTGTTGGGAAAGCACCTCCTCTGGAGGAAGCTCAGTGTGCCAGTCAGGCCGCCACCCCTCGCTGCTGCCTGGAAGACTGACACAGTACCTGTTGGGCTGCCTTGCAGCAAGGCTTTCTGCAGGGCCCATAGGGGAAAGGTGGAATTCCTTCTCGGAAATGCAGCTGAGGACACCAGAGTTCAGTATTGACATCTGATGGTTGATGATAGTGTAGCAAGATTATTTGGCTGCCAGGATAATTAATGAGTTCGGTTCGAGCTCTGCCTCTGCCAGTACCCTACAGCTGTACACGAAAACCATTCCCAGAAGTGTCTGCTTTCCAGTTCCCAGCTGTGCTGACCACGGTGTTAGTTATCAGGAGGTAAGGCAGGTGTAGGGGCAGGGACAGGGACAGCCCGGAGCAGAGCAAAAGCCTGGATGTAAAGGAAGAGCTGCGAGCACTTACTAGTGGTAAGGAATGAAGCAGATCTTTCTACGAGCAGCTAAACACTCTTGGATCCCACTGCATTTCTGGAATTACCAGCTCCACTCTGGCCTGGCTCAGGTGGGGTTTAAATATACAGGATGTTGGCGCTCTGTCCACCTGCCCAGCAGGATTTACCGTGCTCAGGTAAAGGCAGTAATTGATTTCCTAGAATGGGCCCACTGCCATATAAACAGTTAGGAGGGTTTGAAGAATCTCTATGGAAAACCATGAGGCTTCCCTGAGTCTCCTCCATTAAGCACAGAGTCCCGGGAAGTAAACAAAATACTTGTTTGTAACAAGGGGCTGTATGTAAAAGCAAACCAATGCAAATTAATATCTTCAAAACCAGTAATTGAAAAAGCTTTATGTAAAAGCTTAACAGAAGTCACACTTATCTTGCTATAATTGGCTCGGACGACTTCATTTCACAAGAAAACATCAAACTGTTGTATAATTGCACCCTAAATACCTCACTAAGTGGTAATACAGATATATAAAAGCAGAGTGAAATAGCAAACATTTTTATGCAGTGATTTTTTTTTTCTCTTTTAAAAGTTTGCGGAATAGTTTAGTACAACACAATTAGCATACTGTAATTACTGATTTGTTCAAGGTATGTCAACACTGTGAGGAATTTCTTTTCTTCGTCGGTGTGTGCTGGCAATCGTTTAACACTGCAGCATTGAACACAACACATTTTGTAGTTATACATACATGTATATATATATATAATTATTTTTTCCCCCATCCCTCTGGTCCTTTTAGCTTTGGTTAGAATGTTTACAATATTGGAGCAGTTGCCTTAAAAAATAATGTAATCCTTTGCAGACCCCCCACACCCTCCCACCCCGTGGCACCCGGGTACCACCATCGCTGCATAGATCTGCAAATATTTACATATAGTTTTATAATATAGTATAAATAGCAATATGGTACTTCTGGCTAAAGAAATCAAATTACTCCTGAAGAGCGAGGTGCGTGTGTGTATATATATTTAGATATGATTTTCTTTAAAGGATGCACTAGTTTAGGTTCTGTCCCGTATCAAGGAAGAAACGAAATATTTTTCAGTGAACTATTCTATAAACTAATTATATCTTCCTAACTTACCAGCAGGTACGATTTTGTTTGGGTTTTCTTTTTAAACTGTCAATTACCTTGAGTTTTGAGAGAGGAGGGCAAGTGAGAGCTTCTGTTACAGGGGCTAATTCTGTCTCTAGAGAAACCGGCGGGGTTAGTGTATGAAAACAGCTTCCAGGCGAGAGGAAGCCTTGGCTGGGGGGGGACTGTGGGGGGACAAAGAGAGCCTTCTTCCTTCCGTCCTTCCTTCCTTCCTTCTCCTTAACCTTGCCTTAATATTTACTTTTAATTAAGAAAAACTTGCATTAACGGTATTTACACGTGAAAAGGTGTTGAAACTCCGTAATTAGCCTGAATTCATGAAAAGCAGCAGCAAGTCAAACCAGAGAGCTGGTGAGAACCGAATGCACTTAATATTTCATATCGATCCCATTGGACTGAGCTTCCCTAAATCAGCTCGCTGCCTACTTCCTAAGTGCCCGGAGAGTCCTCCTGCTAATTTGTGAGCGTCCTGCTAATTTGTAACTCTGTGGACTGCTCCTTACTGTATCTGTTGTGAGCTTTAGCAAGGTCCCTTTAAGCCAGCCAGGCTGTGAATGCAGAGAGAGAGATCTGTATTTCAAAGAAATGCACTTAAATCCCCACCTGGACTCTCATCACCTCCCCCTTTTTTTTAATGATTTCCCCTCCTTTCCCCCTTTTTAAAATTTTATTTATTTATTTTTAACTGGAATGGAATTATCAGAGGAGAAAAAAACCTTCCTCCACGGCTGCCTTTAAAGTGAGCGGAGCCAGCTGGAGGGTTTGGGATGCTACAGCTGCAGTGGAACAAACGGAGTGTAATGTCCCCCCCGCAGATCTCTGTGCAGATCCAGCCCCAGTCTCCTTCCCCTCTGCCGTTCCCATTAGAAAAAGTAGGATGTGGAGGGTAGAAATGTTCACACACAGTCATATAATTACATAACATGGAACGTTTTACAGAGTTTGAGGTGAGTGTCTTTTTCGAGTTTCAAACATTAGGAGTGCAAGTTTAATGTCATCATTGCTTCTTTAACACTGAAAATATTATGGATTTGTTTTTTTTTTAAAAAAACCTTAAAAATAAAAAATACTGCACCACTCCATAAACAATGTTTCCATTAAGTAGCTTGGAAAATTAGGCTTTATGTCAACATTTGTAAAAATTAGAATCTGATGTAGGTCCCCTACAATTTTAAAATAGGTTACTTATCTGATTTAATTTTGGATGGCGTGTGGGTATTATACTTCACACTCTTTGTACGGCAGCTGCTGACACTTGCACTGTCCGTAGCCGTTGATGATGATGAAGGGTCCTTCGTGGGTGGGTTCATATTCGTTATAGGGTCCTTGGTCTGACATGTTTGCCATATGCAGCCGTGTCTGGGAGCGGAGCTGCCTGTGGTTTTGAATCATTGAGCACTGCCTAATTCTTCTCAGTGTGGGAGGGCAGCACTTCCTGGAGATGAACACTATAAAAATGATAAAAAAGAAAGAAAACAATAAAGCCATTGTTCCTGTAATTACCCTCTGAGTGAAGATGGCATTGTTTGGCTCGGGGAAATGTTCTTCGGTGGTAACGACCATGCCTGCCGTAGTCGGAATCTCTTTGTCTCCCATATGGAAATGAGAAGAGCTTATTCTCTTGGTGTACTCGGTGGTGGGAACTGCGTGAGTCGTAGCCACGGGTGTAACAACAGTTGATAAATTCCAGCAAAGCTGAAAACCATACACGGCGTCCAGAATATCCTCTCCCTGGGTGTGGTCGGGGCTGTGGCAGAGGATGGAGTGCTCCCACCGACCTTGGAAGCCACTCAACCATGTGGCCAAGGCGCAGATCTTTGGGCTGCATTCCCACAGATTGCCGGAGAGGCCCACGGTGGTGAGGGATGTCAGCGAGTTTAGGATCTTGGAATCCAGAACGGTGAGCTTGTTGTTATCCATTAGGAGGGTTTTAAGGTTAGGCATAGTTTCAAAGACGGTTAGGTCGATGGCTTTGATTTCGTTCCCAGTCAAATCGAGCTTTTCTAAGGTGCCCCAGGTCCACTCCATCCCACACGTCAAGTTGCTAATTTTGTTCCACTGCAAGAAGAGCGTGTGCAGGCTGCTCAGCCGGAGGAAGTGAGCAAAATTAATCTTTGTCAGCTGGTTGTGCTCTAGGTGAAGCTCCCTCAGCTTGATTAATCCCGCAAATCCGTTGCGAGCCAAACTTCGCAAGCGGTTTGTGCTCAAATCCAGGAACTCCAGGCTACGACAGTCCCAGAACAGGCGGACCGGGATGGTCCGCAGGGAGTTGGAACGCAAGTGCAAGGTCTGTAGCTTGCGAAGGCCGTAGAAGAGCTCGGGGTGCAGAGAGGATAACTGATTAAAAGAGAGGTCCAAATTCTGCAGGTTAAGCAGTTGGCTAAAAGTTGTGTTTGGCAAATGAAAGATTTTGTTGGAACTTAAGACTAATTCCTTAAGTTTATACAGTCCTTGAAAAGAATCTTCTCTGACTGTTGCAATTTGATTATGATCTAAGTGAAGCCAAGTAAGTTGACTGAAGCTTGCAAATTGATCCCTTTCAAGTTCAGAAATATAATTGTGCCTCAGTGACAAACCTAGCGAGCCCTTTTCAGTGGTGTTTGGCACTGAGTGAAACCCCTGAGAGTCACAGTAAAAGAGCAGCTTCTCACAGCGACATTTTGGTGGACAAGCCATGCCCAAGGCAGGCAGCATTTTTAAAACCATACTCATTGCATATAGTGCTGCCAGCATACGAGCCCCTAATGGCCACTTGAAATGTAAGCCTGCAGAATATAATTTAGGAAAACAACAAGATAGGATAGCCTTATCAGTACACTTTGAACATCACGGACGGAAGATTTCACTGCAGATAACATTGCCATGCATTTCCGACACGCTCATTCTAAATGCAAGAAACAACTTAGTACAAAACACACAATACTGGGCTATTACACTTAGGATGAGGCTTTAGCTCTATTACGGAGAATTACAGTCTCACGATCGGAAAACAGATTTATGGGTTTTTTCTTAAGGTTCAGTGCAGAAAAAAAACTGCCTTTAGCACCTGACTGCTCCGTTAAAGCACAGCCAGTCACTCATTAGATAAGGGATACAGAAAGGCAGGAACTTACCCATTCTTTTGAGTACATTGGAGGTTGCATTCAGTCGTAGTTTTAGACTCAACACGGTGAGTCTGTGAAAGGCTCTAACGTAAGGTAGCCTTTGAATAATTTACTGGGCTCAGTGTCCTTTGATATCAGTGCAAAACTGAATCCACAATCTTCTCTTGGAATATTCCTTTTGAAATCACTGGCTTGATCCCCTCTGACAGCTCTGCGATTTTAAAATCGATGCTTAATACAAGTTTTCGTCCACGGCGGCAGCTCAGCTGGTTAATTGAAGCTCACGTTTTCTTTTCCCGCAGCTGTGGCTTCCTTTAGTCCTAACTTGTTGATGGCAGATGGGTGGCTTATTGCTGAGAGAAGCTCCTGTAGTAGCATGAGTGCATTTACTGAAAAGCTTTTCAGGGAAGCGGTACAAGAATGGATTTGCTTATGCGCTGTGACCACACAGGGCTGTATATAGGCTGACGTCACCTGGTGACGTGCCTTTTGTTTGGGTTTTCCAGAAGCTTTGCTGTTTTAAAGCATTGTGGTGCATACTGTGATTGTGTTAAAGACCACTGATGGGGTGGGGGTGTGTGCGTGTGTGGGGGGAAAAATCAGCAGCAGGAGTCCTCCGTCCTCAGGATAGAAAGAATAGGAAAGACTTGCCCTGCTCTGCTCCCCCCCCTTACATCTGTGCTGGCGTGCAGAGCAGTGCAGAGCTGCGGTTGGCAGTGCCTTAGCGCTCGCTGCTGCCTGTTTTCTGTTCGAGATCGCTGCATAAAAGGAACTTTGAGCTGCCGAGTCCGCGCAGTTGGAACAGAGGATGCTGGTTAGCACCAGCTTTTCGCAGGGGTGAGAGGGATTCGGCAGCTTAAAGCGGCACAGAACAACTGTGAGCGGCCGTGGTCCCTGTGAGAGCGGGAAGGGGACAGAATGGGCGTTCAGATGTCTCAAAGTACAGTGTGGAGCAAAGGACAGGAGCTAAGCTTCAAGCGATGAGAAATTTCTGGAAAAGGCAAAGCTTGTGTTAGGACACAGGAAAAACGTAGCTGGAATCCAGCTTGAAAGCATGCAGTTATGAAACCAGAGAATCTATTTTTTTCCCCCAAAACAGTGGCTTTTGTGCTTGCTTTTCCCCAGGGACCAGAGCTCAGGAGAAGTCATCACAAGGTTGGCGCTCGCTGGCAGGACTTAAGGCAGTTCAAAGGCTTCCTCTTGGTCACCCATCACCCTTTGGTGTCACAAACTCCCTGTGAAAGGGGGGACACCACTTCTGTTAACATCTCGCTGCAGGGTGGGCCCGTAACTGTTATCCCATGTGGTTTAGGGCTTCGGGAATTAGGGCTTTGGGAATTTGTGCCTGCAGCAGTGGTGACCTTGCAAAGCTGGATGGGCTCTTAGCACCGAGCCAGTCCCTGGCCAGAGTGTGTCCGCTCAGCACAGAGGAGGCAAATGTGCTGTCCCAGCTGCTTGTTTGAAAGGTTCATTACCCTTTCTCTGGAGCAAACTCTCCCCCAGGACAGC
Organism: Zapornia atra; assembly: GCA_013400835.1. Lineage (NCBI taxonomy): Eukaryota > Metazoa > Chordata > Aves > Gruiformes > Rallidae > Zapornia > Zapornia atra. The sequence continues at coordinate 179,230 of VZTU01026908.1, forward strand.
TGGTACTGGAAGGCAAAGGAACAGACTCCATTTTTTTACAGCTTTTAATGGTTTTAGGATTTTTGCGTGCATGTGCAGGAGAGCAGAGCAGCTGCCCTGGCCTTGGCTCCATGGGGATGAGGCAGAGGAGTGTTAGCTTTCCACTCCAAGCAACCTGAATAAGCTTTTTTATTTTCACCTTGAGAGATGAAGGAATAGTAGAAGACTCTTGAAAATGTATGCTCTGTAGCTGCGAGGTACCATGACCTCAAGGTACGGAATAAGCTGTGAACAACAGGCTTCCCGTGCTGATGGAGGAAGATGATGAATTGTGTCAAAAGAAGATTCTAAAAGAAAGCACCTTTGGTAGGAAACTTTAGTTCCTTAGAGGTACTTACTTGCACTAAGACTTGCTGGTTTCTTCTTGCTTCTCCTTTCGCTATCGTGCGTCATGAGTGCACTACTGATTGTGGCCGTACTTCTCTGTGGTGAGCTGTCCCAGCCAGAGCAGTAAAGGGATGGGACAGACACATAAACAGAAAGGGAAACCGCTCCAAAGCGAAACACCCCCACCCAATCCACTGCCCCCAACCCATCGGGGAAGTAACTAATGGTGAAGCAAGCCCTGGCAGCTGTCTGGCGGAACTGAAGTACTTTGCTTGGGCTTCCCACAGCAGGGCCTCTGGTGCAAAATCCTGGTTGGAAGTGTCAATTTGAATTTAAATAATATTTAAATACAATAACATTTACAAACAACATTCCAGAGGGGGTAACTAATAAAATGACAATGGCTCTAAGGTCAAACATTACTCCTTTCCTGTGCTGCCTCTTTCTGCTGTTACCAGGAGGCTGAATTTAGGTGTCTTTTGGAAACGTTCTACTTTTTTGCATCAGTATCTGTTGATAGGTTCCTCCCACGGTAAGATTGTGTAATTTGGCACAGAGTTAAGAGTTAATGTTCAAACACGGTAAGTTCCTTCCATTCTGAAGCGCTCTGTTCTTTGGCCCATCACCAAACAAGGGCTATTTAGCACCTTGCCAGAGTGTTTCCTGTTTGGGAAACTGCTAACGTGAACTTTATGGGCGCTTTTCTTAGCGAAACATGTTTTTATGTGCACTTGTCATGAAATAACAGCTATTACAGAAAGCGTGCATCTGGCTCTCTGAAGTCGGGAACTCTGTGGTGAGCTCCTTGGGAGCTGCCTGCACTGGGAATTATCCCCAGCTGCCTGCAGAACGCACGTGATGGTGTTTCTCCACAGACTGAAAGCTTGCTTGCACGCTGAGGAGGACCGTGCATGAGTGCCATCTGGGGCCTTCTGCCAGCAAGGGCGCTTCCCAGTAGTGACCTGAGCAGCCGCCTGCACCCCAGAGAGAAAAGATGGCATGTCTGCCTCGGGAACAAGCTTGCTAGGACCAAATACCCCTCTCAGGGGCTTCTCCCTTACCCTGCTCCTCCAGCACCAAAAGTGCTGGTTTTCCCGCTCAATGCGCACAGGAAAAGTAGGATTGCACCCTGAGGCTAGTGTTGTCATTTAGTTAGGCTGACATCTTGTGGAAGCCTTCCTACTGGATTAAGAACAACAAACAAGCTAATTTTACTTGATGTAGCTCGATGTGGACTGCATGACATCCTTGCGCTGTGGGCTTGGAGAACGGCAAGTTGCAGCGTTGCAGATGAGGCTGGGGAACCTGAGACTTGGGTCCGTGTGCCTGGTACCGTGTGAGCAGGCAGCTCACCTTGCTGACTGAAGAAGTGACAGTGCTGATTTTTGCTGGACATCTGCATGTCAGGGCTTGTAGGAGAATCTGCTGGTGTTTGGCGGAGCAATAGCCTTCATGCTGGGTCAGGCTGTGAGGTGAAGGAGGCGAGCATGGACATGGGGCTGCAGTGTCACCATGCACATACTGTCACTTGGATGATGAGCTGGGTTAGTGGTGAGCACCAAGAAGGGATAGAGGAGAAAAAGGCATGTCCAAGATGATGGGATATTGACAGACGTGCCCGGCTCCTCAGGGCAACCCCAGAGGGTGATGGGTGGGCTGGGATGGGGCACTATAGGTTGGGTGCCTTCATGGGAGCACAGGACAGACATGTGCTGTGGCAGGGCGTGGTGGTTGTCAGCTCTGTGGGCGCTGAGGGGAGTGTGGGGCTGCCATGGCTGCAGCCTGGCAGCAAGGAGGGATGTGGCAGGGGGGTAGTGGCACAGCACACTGCGTGGGAGCGGGAGCCCGGGCTTCAGGTTCCTGCTGAAGCCTAGATGATGCTGTGCAGCCCCCATGATTTGGTGAGCTGTGGGCTCGCCGTGGGAGACTTACTTCCTGCAGGAAAGCAGTATATAGTCCTGCTTCCTCAGCACAGCCAGCAGATACGGAAACACTGCTGAAATCTGTGTGTCATACTTCGCTGCTTACCCTTCCTGGGCTTGAATCAGCACTGAGATATCTGCAGTTTGTTTGCAGCCCTAATATGGTAAGGGAGGGATCTGGATGGTTTCCCTTCGTGGGCATGCGATTAGGCTGGGTGTCAAGGCAAAACCGAAGCATGTGATGAAGGGAAGGGGAGGACTCCATCTCTTGCCTCCCCGTGAAGCATGCTCAGCAGTGGCACACTGATGTTCAGCATCCTCTGCCACTGCCTGCCCAGAGGAAAGCATGCCAAACACTCATCTTTCACCTATTAAATCACCATTGTTACCCACGACACTGCCCAATGTCCAATTCACAGACTATTTGCAGATTATTTGAATCAGGAACCTCTTCAAACCATCTCTTTTAAATTTTAGGTAACAGTGTGGTGGGCCGGAGGCAGGGCAGCGGTGGCTCCCAGTGGCACCATGGTGGCACACCTGGGCAGGAGGGATGCTGGGCTCTGCTGGGGTGGCTGCGCTGGGTAGGGACCACCGCTTGTCTCGGTAGCTCTGTGCTCATAACTTAACCTGAACTGACGAGGACTCATTGATGTTAATGGTGAGAGGTTTTGTGATTTTGCTGGTTTTTCTGAGTAACTATGCAATCTGTGTGCTGCTGATCCTTATGGCTGTCAGACGGGGTTCATGCACCCCCTGCACCATGCTCTCTATAAATCACTTAGGGACAGACTGTAACATCAGGAGCTGCAAGAGAAACTCAGTTCCTTTATGTTGTTTAATTCAGGTGGCAGGCCTGCAAAGGGAGCGCTTTGTGACAGGCGGTGATACCACTCCCCACCCTCCATACGAATCCCCTTCATTGCTGGAGGTGATTCAAACTGAACCCTGTATGAGCCGGAGCCCAGGGATGGGACGGTGACAGGTGCCTTACTTTCCAAGCAGGGTAGCCGTGATCATGGAGGAGCAGAGATTACGAGCAATTTTTAACACCGATTCTTGCCTCTTTGATAAAGATCTGATTTAATTTAAAGCAAATTTGCACTGCAACTAAACTTATTATCCATGATACTGGACAGTGCTGTGGTATCATACTGCAGAATGACTGACATGGTCAACATGACCCTATTAAATCTGCTGAGTCTAGTAGCCGCTTACTGATGGTGGAGCTTGTGGTTCCCTCAGCCGAGTTTTGTGTTGAGTATCTAAAAGTCCTATTAGGAGCCTGAATATTCAGGTTTCACTATTGCAAGACCTCCTAATCCCGTGTGTAAGAGAAGCTGATGTCTGGGATGTGCTTGTTGTGTTGCCAGGTCATCAGTTGGCTCCTCAGTCCAAGTTTGGACTAGAAACAAGGGCCACTTTTTTAACTGAAAGGGTAATTGGTTACTGGAACAAAGTACCCCAAGGTGGTAAGCTGTCACCTGGAGCCTTGATAGAGAGAACAGGGCTTGTTGAGTTGCGGGGTGGGTGACTGGACAAAGGGACCAGTGTGCTCAGGGAGCATCTTCAGATGGTGTCAGAGGCCCTGGAGGGTTCCTGCAGCTGCAGCCGATGTGCTCTGGCAGTTAATGCCCCACTGCCTGACTCCATGTGGACCTGACAGGCATGGCTGGTCCCACAGTTAGTGGGTTTTATTTCATTTTGTGCAAAAAAAAAAAAAGTCAAGAAGCTTCAGACAGGCTAAACCTGACATCCTTGTCGCTGGGCCAGGACCTCACTTAGACTTGGCTATGACGATTGAAGATGTTAATGATGACAGGGTCTCTGTAGCCACAGAGGTCTGGGCGTCCATCCCGTGTCCTCTCCTGCCCTGCTACGCCAGCCCTAACAAAGGAACCAGATTAGTAGCTATGTGTGATAAATAGTTCAATTACTGCAGCTAAGTTAGCAGGGCCTTTCATATTGCAACCCTCAGAAGTAAATTCTGTGAATGCTTCTGGCAAGCTTCCGTGCTAAAACTTCTGAATGCCAACACGGTGGAAATCAACTGGAGCTGCCTTGCTAAAACCTAATGGGTTCAGATTATACAGCTCTTTGTGTGTGGGAGCGTGGGGTGGCTTAAAAGGAGCAGCAGTGTGACATCGGTGCCTATTGGGCACTTGAGTATGCATTGTGTTCTACAGAGGGCTGGCTGCTGTCTGGTCTCGTGAACTGAATGTCCATCAGTGGAAAGGGTTTCCTGGTTTCCCTCATCCAAAAGGTGCCTGGTCCTCGTGTGCTGAGGCTGTTTGGGGCCGTGAAGCTGGGGACGGCAAAGTGGAAGCGAAGGGTGGACTTGCTTCAAAAACATTCTCCTGCTTTGCGATAGAATGGTGATGTAGGGGCACCCGGGGGAAGTAAAACAGCACTTCTCAGAACAGCTCAGTGGTGGGCTTTCTGCAGATGAGATGAATATATATCTTAGAGCCAAAGGCATTCCTGGGAAAACCAGCCCACGTGCCCAGAGGGTGCCATGGGTTTGGTAGAACGGTCACACTGCAATAGTGAAGTGGTGTGAGAACAGCAGCAGGTGTGAGCAGCTGCGAGTGCAGGTTTCTGTCACAGAGCAGGGTTTTAGCTCCTGCAGTGCCGGAGTTTGGGTGGTCTGCCCACTGCCTCCTTGGGGCACAGGCAGCACCCACCACCCCCAGCACCCCTGGAACGAAGCCATTGCCTTAGGTGCAGGCTGGACAGGTGCTTTCTGGCCTTGCTGCCCTCTGGTTTTCAGGTCTGCCACGCCTGGGAACAGCAATCTAGTCAATAAATAGGTTGTATTGATCTTCACTTCGTTTAGAGATTTTGGCTTTGGTTTGTGAGGGTGGAGTGAAGGCTGCGCCAATGCCAGGTCTGCCGAAGGCTCCAGTGTGGTCAGGCGACCACTGGAGCCTCCTGGCTGTAACTGCCCTCACTTCTCAGTTACCTCTTCTGATGAGAATCAAATTACTTGATCAGGGAGGTGACAAATCTTCAATAATTAATTAAACGATATTGACGTTACAAGATCTTAATTTTTCCCACCTGGTTTTGTGTAATTTTGATTTCGGCTGTAGAGCGTCACCGTGTTTTTGATCCAGGGCTGCCCACCCATGTACTTCAAACCAGCCTGTCACTGCAGAGCTGAGCACTGGCAGACCCTCACTTTAGCAATGCTAAATGGCTTTTCTTCTCAACAGGATAATTACATCGATCGTGGCTTAGAACTTCAGAAATTGGATTGTGATTGCATAAAGTGTGCTTTAAAACTCAAAATATAACCTGTATTATACAGAGAAACCTCACAGCCAAACCAGAACGCACCATTGCTTTATCCTACATGTGAGGAGGTTGTGTGTGATTGGTCCCTGGCCATGGGCGATTGAAGGTCCGGGCCCCTGGGGCCTCGATGCTGTGCTGGCTGTGGGCTGGCTAACTGAGCTGGGGGAAGAGAAAGGTTAAAATCTGGAGGTTGAATACGGTCCCTGGCTGATGAGGAGCAAAAAGGCATCCAGATCTGTGAAAGCACCCTTTTCTTGGGAAAGAGAGTTGATGAGTGTTAAAGGTACAGTCTTCAGATGTCGGATGTTCCTGTACTGCCCAAACCAGCCAGGAGGAGAGTGCATTATTGGGGAGGTGAAGACGATTTTGGGTGGGCAGAATCACCTGAAGAACCCCCAAGCAGCAGCTGGTGGTGCACTTGCAATGCCGAGGGCTGGTCTTGCTGAGACCCTTCGTACCGGTTTACCTCCTACTCTCTTGTTTTGCAGGCTGGACGCAAAGAAAGAAGCGACGCGCTGAACTCTGCCATTGATAAAATGACCAAAAAGACCAGAGACCTGCGTAGACAGGTAATTAATACACAGAGTTGACACTTGTTGACACAAATGAATGTGTTCCTGAACGCTTGCCCTCTTGGCAACGTGTTATCAGTTGATTTGTTTCCAGTGGGCTTGCCTGCTTGTATTTTGTGAATTAAAAGCTAGAAGCTTCCAGTGCCCGGTCCAGAGGGAAGCATGGAGCGGAAATCTAATCCTCTGTTAACTGTGTGATAAAGATGTTTGATTCTTAATCATCTTTGTGGCAAGAGAGGTTTATAAAACCCCAAGAAAACCCACCAAAATGAAACAAAAAACCACCTCATATTTTTGGGACTTTGAATTGTACAACAAAGCCAGGGATCTCCTGGAGAGAGTCCAGCTGAGGGCTATGCAGGTGATTAAGGGCCTGGAGCATCTTCCCTACGAGGAAAGGCTGAGTGAGCGGGGGCTGTTCAGCCTGGAGAAAAGAAGACAGAGGGGATCTGATCAGTGGTTATCAATATCTGAAGGGTGGGACACAGGAGAAATGTCCAGCCTCTTCTCAGTGTCTGTAGGGACAGGACAAGGGGTGATGGCCTCAAGTTGGAGCACAGGAAGTTCCACACCAGTCTGGGGAAGAACTTCTTCACAGTGAGTGTGAGGGAGCCCTTGGGACAGGCTGCCTAGAGGGGTGTGGAGTCTCCATCTCTGGAGATATTCCAGACCCATCTGGACACCGACCTAGGGACCCTGCTTTGGCAGGGTGTTGGACCTGTTGAGCTCTGGTGGTCCCTTCCGATCCCTGTGATTCTATGATTCTGTAATCACATGTGTTTTATAATTCTGGTGGGTTTTGTCTCCAGAGAGCCTGCCTACTCTGAGGACTGTATTTATGTGCCATCAGTCTCTTGGCCACTTGCTTTTTAAAGCAATATATTCCCCTCTTCAAGTAACTGTGAATGTGGATCGAGTTTGTTGAAAAATATTTTTATTCCAGTAGAAAAATAAAAAAGTTCAATCAGCACATTGTTTAATCAGCCAAGGGAAAGCAGCAAATTTACTCAGACAAAACCAACATGAGCTGCTAAATCAATATTTGTGGCCAAACTGTTGACTCGCACTTACATAACTAATCCAGGTTTTTTAAGGAGATTTAATTTAAATTCAAGCACAAAGTGTATAGACAGGACTTGGTGCGGGAAGAGCCTCAGTTACACAGAGGAGGGAGGATCAAGAACAAAAGTACTTCAGGTTTATGTGTTAATATGCTGAAAGGAAATCAGCAGCAGAGCACTTCTGAAAAATAACTCTTGCTTTTATTTTCATTTCAGCTCCGCAAAGCTGTGATGGACCATGTATCAGACTCTTTTCTGGAAACAAATGTTCCACTTTTAGTGTTGATTGAAGCTGCCAAGAATGGGAATGAAAAAGAAGTTAAAGAATATGCCCAGGTTTTCCGTGAACATGCCAACAAATTGATTGAGGTAAGATGGTACAAATTAAAGTGAAATTATCTCTAGTGGAATTAAGGCAAGACCAAGCACAATGCGTTTCTCAGTTCTGCTGAAGCAAATAGCAAATTCTGTAATAAATTTGCTTTTAAATTTTATTTTAATGAATTTAAACACAACTTAATATTTAAGTAATTAAAAATGTGAGCTTATCAAACAGCAGTGGCTACCATTACATAGCACATGTGATTTTAAATATTGTACAACGTGAGTATATTACTGGTCCAGTGGGGTGATTGTCCCACTCTGCACTGTGCTGGGGTGGCTTCACCTAGAGTCCTGGGAGCAGTTTTAGGCTCCACAGGACAAGAAGGACAGGAAACTATTGGAGAGTTCCCAGAAGAGGGCACTGAGGATGGGGAAGGGTCTGGAGGTGAAGGTTCCTGAGGAGAGGCTGAACTCCCTGGGTTTGTTCAGCGTGGAGAAGAGGAGGCTGAGGGGAGACCTCATGGGGGTCTGTGGCTTCGTGATGAGGAGAAGCGAAGGGGCAGACACCAATCTCCTCTCTTTGGGGACCAGTGATAGAACCTGAGGGAACAGCGAGAAGCCATGACAGGGGAGATTTAGGCTGGGTGTCAGGAAGAGGTTCTGTACTGTGATTGGGGATCAGGCACTGACACAGGCTCCCCAGGGAAGGGATCACACCCCTAAGCTGGGCTGAGGGCAAGAAGCATCTGGACGATGCGTTCAGTGCCAGGTCTGACTGGGCTGGGCCTGTGTGGAGCCAAGAGTGGGATTCGATGGTCCTTATGGGTTCCTTCCAGTCAGGAGATTCTGGGATTCTGTGATGACGCTGTTACCTTAACTTGCTTTGTTAATTGGAGATGGTGACATGGAATAAGGAAGCCTGGCCTGGCTGTCATGCTGCGTGCTTTGACCTGTTGCTTGAATCCTGTAGGTTTTCTCTTTTCAGCAACTTCTCAGTGAGTATAAATAGGCCTTTCATGGGAAGGCTTATAGGAGGAAAACCTGCTTGAAGAGCAAACAACAAACAAAAAGCTTGCAATAACAGTGAACCTCACCCCTGCCACCTCTTTGCAATAAACTGCAGAGGCTTATTGAAATGGGGGTTGCTCAAGGCTAAAACTAATCTGTGGGAAGAGTGGCCCATCTTAACTAAACCTCATTAAAGGTCATTAGCTTTCCAACAAGTAGTGTGTTTGCAGAGAGCACTGTGAGGTCATAGCCTGGGCACTGTGTCCCCTTGCCGTTGTTCTGTGCTGTCCATGCTAAATGGCAGGGAGCAACCATTGATAGGTACCGCTGAAGAAACATGCCAGTAGGAATGAACTTCAGGATCTCCTCCTGCGCTTGGGTGTGCTTTGGGCCATCGGCTGGCTCATGCGCTGACTGACCTCAGCAGCTGCCTGGGGACAGTCGGACAGGGGCTCGTCTGTTTCTGCTCTCAGTGTCACTGTGTTTAGGACCTGAGTCCACATGGCTCTAAGGCTCATCGGGGATACTACTACACAACTGGGCAAATTGAAATTACTCAAGAATAAGACAAGTCAAACATCAGGAGAAGTAGTTTGTGCCTCCTGCCCGATATGTTTTTCACTTTGTTTAAAGCTTTGCGGGCTCTGAGTGCGGTGAGGCCGTTGTCTGGGGTGTGCCAAGCTAGTCCAGCTCTTCAGAGTGGCTGGCTGAGCAAGGAAAGCCTTTAATTCCTCGAAGGTATCTATTCTTTGCTGTTGACCTGTCATGTTTCAGTGGAAATGCAATGTCCATATAGCTTTGATTCTTTTTTTATTCTAAATCTTAAGTAACGAGCATTGTTTGACGAAGCAGCAGGCGTGTCCTGCCTCAGCAGCAGGATATGGCTGTTCCATGTGCGGTGGTGGGAACGCTTTGAAGCAGGTTCCATCCAAAGCCTCCCTTCTCCACACTGCAAGCCTAATTTAACTAGGAAATGATTTTTAGGGCTTGTTTACAGGAGAAGCTGACTGGCATATGACACTGGCAGTGCCTGTTCTGCCATAGTTCTGCCACCTCTTCAGGGGGCATGTGGGGTCCACACGCAGTTTATCGGGATAATTACCAAGGCATAATCACACTGCACTGGCTGTGAGCTTCCCCCTGCCCTTGCTGGGTGAGCCTTTCCTCCCTGCTGCAGCAGAATGCCTGTGCTGTCTGAAAAGCAACGGGTGGCCGTCCTCACTGGCATGTGAGAGCAGCTTCTACTGACCTTACCTCGTGTGAAAATGCCAAGCTGCAAATGAGTTTTACAGAACCTCTGTTCAGCCAAACGGTCTGTCTTTCAAGAAGGACTATTCCCCTGGAAGTATGCATTAAACAATATTTCTGACTGGCATCAAAAGGTTCTGCTGAAATGATATGCTGCCACAACAGCTTTCTGAAGGCTTGTTTATTGCTTTTGCTGTCTAAAATGTAACTATTGCTTTGGAGTAGCATGGTCTCAGTGGCTTATAAACCTCTTCTGAGGATGCAGATTGAGTAATATATATGCTTAGCTTCAGAAGGGGAATAACTCCTGCAGAGCCCTTGTCTCAAGGGGATAGAGAGCCACTGCAGAGTCATATGCGGTGTCGGATGGCTGTGAAGGAAGGCAGGTCAGGGTGGGTTGCGCTTGCAGTGTCTCCGTGTCTCTCTGCCAGAATGGAGAAGGATGTTTGCAAGTTCCCATCTCATTCTGCTCTCTGGCAGAAAACTTGACTGCAGGTACCTGGGGAAACAATAAAAGATTGTGTAAGAGCTGTTCCACTTGGTGAGATGAGAAGTGATTGCTTCTGCCTCATTTCAGTGGAAGGTAAGCGTGCTGGGGAGTTTATCCTAACTACCCTCGGAAATGCTGCTGAGTGACTCAAGGCGTCCCATGTGACAAAACAGCTGCAGTGCAGAATGGAGCTGGTTGTGTATCACGCCGTGATTGACAGGCTCCCGTGTTTGATGTGGAGATGTAGGCAGGAGTGTGTCCTTTCCTTCTGTGCTAAGGATGGGAGGAGAGGCACGTTTAGAGACCTGCTCTATGCTTGGTAACTTGACAGATCCCCCTCTGAATTAGCGAGAAGTTTTACACCTTGGATTTAGTTCCTTTCCTCCCGGGACCTGGAGGAGTGGTGATGCTCTCCTGGTGATCCAGCCACTACAGGGGACTGTGCTGTGTACCTGTTTTTGATGCTAACCTGTCACAGGCATTGGCTAGACAGGAGGAGTGGCAGTGCTGGTGCTGCCCTGCGGTAGCGTGGTGTAGATGTTGCTCCTGCAGTGCAGAGCTGCTCATGGGCTCTGCTATGAAGAGTCACAACATGTGATGTGGGTAATTTGAGTCCAAAATATTCCCTTGGCACTGTCTGCTTTGTGGTTCCCAAAGTCCAGGCAGCCAACTTTGACCAAAAGGTGCCAAATCCCCAAAAATCTGATTTGCCTGCTGGTTCTGTATCTTCTAGAGAAGCCATAGCAGAGCGGTGGCCCCAAGGGCTTCCCTTCCAATTTCCTTCTCACATAGTAAGATACTGACCCCCTTAACCTGCCTTTGAAAATTGAGTGTCAGTAAAATAATAACCTGAGGCTTGTCTCGGTTGAATAATAGGTTCCAAAGACACTTTCAAAATAGCTCTGTCCTACCAGTCCAGTAACTAGCCCTGCCTGGGATTTGGGAAAGGAGTTTAATTCGGGAATGGAGGCATCAATCTAAATGCAGCACACAAGAGTAATGGAAGAGCCAGCGTGAGGAAAGGTGAAATTCACTTCTGGACTGTGGAAGCCTTAGTTTACAGATTGCAAAGGCTTCCTTGTATTTGGGAGGCTGGGTATGAAGAGGCCTCAGCTCTCCAACCTGTAGCTTCGCTCTTGAAAATCACAACTTGGCATTGGCATCCTTGGACTCAGTGCTCCTCCCTAGAAGAATCGAGGCAGCCCTACTACTTGGCGCTGGTCTCTACTGATGTCCCATAGCACCACGCTGGCTTGTTCTCCACCCCAGGCTTTGAAGTGTGCTTGTGCCCAAGTTGCCCTTGTCCCACTCCCTGTTGTCACTGCGGTGGCAGTTCTGGCTGTGCTCCGAGACGCAGAAAAGCCAGGAACATTAAGAAGAAATTTGTGATTTGCTATTGAATCCTTTAGACAAAGAAAGAAAGGAGGTGGTCTGTCACTAACTTATACTGTGTTGTTTTAATGGGAAAGTTTTCCAGCCCTTTAAGGAATTAGGTGGTTACAGGTAGATGAGGACAGAGTCCAGGTTAAAAGCTCGCAGTAGCTGTTTGCTGGCTGAAGAATATTTTGGAAAGAGAGAGTGTGTAATTTCCTAAAAGCCCTGAGTAACGGTACTTTGCTGTGGAACCCGGTACCCCCCTGTCAAATGGGGTTTCTCAAGTTAAATTTTATTTTTATGTCTCGCTGTCAGAGCAACTTTGGTAAGGCCCAGGAGGCAGAAGCACTCAATGATGTTTTCATAAGCATCAATATTTTTCCAGTTGCTTTAATTTCTCTGAAAAGACTGCTCTGTGCCTTTTTTTAATGCGCGGGGTTGTATCTTGCATATGGAGAGATGATTTCCTCATCTTCAGCGAAACCCCAGGAACAGATGCAGCCTGCAAATTTATTTGCTTGGAAAGAATCACGGTTGGGCACTTGCAACCCTATAAGCTGTCCATGGCCTCTCGTTCTGACATGTTCCCCTTCTGCAAGGGGCACCAGAAGCTCTCTGCAGCCCCTCAGAGCAAACACCAGCCAGCTCCAGGCCGGAGTCACTGCTGACCAAGGCCGAGCCCATCAGCGATGGTCACAGGCCTCTGGGAGTCACAGGAAGGAGAAAAACCCGCCAGCAGCTGCTTTGTGCCCCAGAGAAGGGAGTGAGAAGGGGTGAGGAGCTGTGCAGGCACCAAGGGCAGGGAAGGGGAGGAGGATGCATCCCAGGTGCTGGAGAGAAAGATGCCCCTGGAGAAACCCATGGTGGAGCGAGTGTCCCCCCACAGCCCATGGAAAAGGCCCAGACCCCACCTGCAGCCCGTGGAGAGGCCCCATGCTGGAGCAGGGGGAGACAGCCAGGAGATGCTGTGACCTGCGTTGGAGCAAGGCCCTGCCAGCACTTGGAGTCTTTGGAGAGAGACAGAGACACAGAGATGAGCAAGAGACCCACAGTGGAGCAGGTTTGCTGGGGGGCTTGTGACCCCATGGGGGACCAGGCTGGAGCAGCCTGGGCCTGAGAAACATTCTGTGACTGCACCCATAGCAGTGACCCACGCTGGGGCAGCTGGGGAAGAGCTTAAGCCCCATGGAAAAGGACTGCCCCTCCCTGTGTCACTTTGGGGGGAAGAAGGGAGCGAAATCCTGTCTAAAATGCAGTCTGCTAAGAAGGGAGAGGTGAGTGGGGGAGGTGCTTTAAGATCTGGCCACACTTCTCATCACCCAACTCTGGTGTCACTGGGGGCGCAGGGCAGGGCCGTCAATTAGGGAGTTTTCTTTCCTTTATTCTGTGTTGAATCTGTTTTGCCCGTGACAGTCATTGCCGAATGATCTCTCCCTGTCCTTATCTCACTCCTGAGCCTCTCAATATATATTTTCTCCCCTGTCCAGCTGAAAAGGGCAGTGACAGAGTGGCTTTGGTGGGCATCTAGTGTCCAGCGAGGGCCAAACCACCACACAGATAAATCCAGCAGATCCAGAAATAAATCTGGTCTGGCAAGATTATCACTTGTGTGTCTGTTAAATAGTCACTTGGCTTATAAAGCGTATAAAATCTTTGGAGGTGATAGTGGACAGGCTTTGTGCATTTCTCTGCTCTTTGGTCTTCCCATTTGCCACCAGAGGTGTGGATCGGTACTGGAAGGTGGGGCAGCTGTATCTTGGGTCAGAAGCAGACAAGTGTAACACACATCACCCAAATCAGGTACTCAAATCAGGTACTGACTTGAAGAGCTTCTCTGAATCTTTGGATATATTAATCTCTCCAAACACAGTGTTTTCCAGGCTAGGGTCGCTACCACTCATCACCATGGGACCTGAGCACCTATTTTTCCTGTTCAGTAAGCTAATTTACAAGGGAAGAAAAATCTGCACACTCAAGTTTGTCTTTATTTTGAAGGTAACTGTGTGTTCCAGAGAAATGTCCTTGTGCTCTGAGTAATTTCCTGTTTTAAGATGGAGAGCAAAACATCTCAAGAACAAGCACGTTTTCCATAATTTGTCTGTAGATAACCTTGGCAGCAATTGGAAACAAACAGCTTCAGTAAATGACCAGTATAACTCTAATGTGCACTCTGAAGTCTGACACTTTAAGAACCAATGCACTTCCCTCGTAAGTTCATGTTATTAGTCAACTAATTCATAAATAAATTAAATTCCACGTGTAGAACGTGCTTTTCTTACATTCATCATCGATGAAGTAGGAAAACCTCAGCAGAAAAATGTTCTTCCAATTTCCAGCAAAACTGGACCTACAGATCTAACAATCATACACCAACGTTTAGTAGGGAAAGTGTTGTTCTTGTATAGCTTTTTGGGGCCAGTCTTCCAATGATACCCCAAATGATGTAGGAAGGGGTTCACAGAATGCTAGCATAGATTAAAAAACACTTGGAAGAGGAATAAGAGACTTGAGGATAATCTTTCCATCCCAATTTTGTTTTAAGTACACATGGGAGAAGGAAGGTTATCCGTAATCCGACAGCAAAACTGAGGGAAGAGATTAGGCAGTTGAAGAGGAATTGGAACCCTTGTGTATCTGGGGTGGTTTAGACACTCTTCTGTTTGAATATCGCCGCGGATAGTGGCTGCTCTGTGGAGGAGAGGAGTTTCTGCCACACCTTTCCCACGGGGACAGTCACTGAGAGTGCGGGCTTGGTCTGTGAACATGTGAAGGGTGTAGAAGTCACAGGTGGGCAAGGTTAGGGTTGGAAAACTGTTAACGTCATTTTACCCTGCTGGAGACAGCCCTGTAGTTACTGCATTCCTTTTTCCTTTAGAAACAGAAGCAATTGGGGAGGGGGAGGTCTGTAAAAGAGGCCAGGAAGTGTAGGCGCAGTTGAGCGTAGGAGCTGTTGCGATGATGCCTTCAGAGGCAGGTAAAAAGCTACAGCATCTGGCCCCTTATTATCCAGATATTTGAGTCTTCATCCCAACAGCATTTTGAAGTAGTTTTTTGGGTACAGTTTTTATAGATGTGGCAGAAATGTTTTAATTCTTGATACATAACTAAAAGCCTTGATGCATGTCTGGATTTTCATCGCCTTACTCATTAGCAGTGTTGGAGTATTAGTCACGTAGTGTCATCCAGGCGTTCCTGAAGCCTGCGCTGGGCTCATTCCTCAGACTATTTTGCTGCCTTCTTCAAGAGCATAACATGCTTATTACCATTACACTTGTCCTGCTCAGTTTTCTGAATGGCCAAAGCCTGGTTTAAACAGCTGGTTAATAGGCACCGAGTTGGAAGCCTTTAGTAAGGTCCCAGCACAGCACGCTCTGAGCGATAAGCACAATGAGATGGGAAAGAATTACAATTTCTACTTTGCTAAGTATAGAGGCTTTTTTGGCTAAGGATAATTCTTCAGGTGCTATCCAAATATTGCCACCAGAACCACTATTATTTTAAAGAAAATAATTTGTGTTGCTAAGAAGCATCGAAGATGAGGATTTGCTTTGAAAGCTTTAGCTTAAGATGAGCTCTCTGTTACATACCAGCGGCGTGATTTCTTTCAGGGTAGCTCAGATCGACTTGTGTAACTAATGTGTTTTGTGCTTATAACAACATTTTATCACTTTAGCTTGTTTGTCTGAGGAAGGAATAGTTCCCGTGCCAATAGTTACATCTGCTGCTACAGCTGCGCCTGCGAGGGGCACGGTGCCCACGCAGCACACTGCTATTCCTTTACCAGCTCCGCTCTCCTAAGTCAGGCCTGGAGAAAGGATAATCTCCCAGTCTGGGAATGAAGATGCTCCTCTCCTGCTAGCGCTTTACTACCAGGCTATGGTTTATGCTAGGGATGTGTTGGTTCCCTTGAAACCCCTCTTCACCCTTCTCTGACCCGCATGGTTCTCTCTCTTGGAGAGAACCATTTCCTGTGGTCTGGAAGGAGCTCATTGTCATTCAACAGAGCTTTTGCACAGCAGCTGTACCTAAAATGGCACCAGGTAGCTGGAGATGGCTTGTTTGGTCTTTGGATCCAAGCGCAAAGCTGTAGGCTTTAACTGAAGTTTTAGACACACAGACACAACTTGAAAGGTGCAAATTCTGAGATTTGGTCCCAGAAGGAAGGTGATTACCCATGAAAAGACTGAGCAATTGGGCTTGTTCAGCCTGCTGAAAATAAGGCTCCGAGGGACCTTATAGTGGCCTTCCAGTCTCTGAAAGGTGCCTGTAGGAAAGCTGGGGAAGAACTGTTCCCAAGGGCATGGAATGATAGGATGAGGGTTGATGGTTTAAACTTGAAAAGGGGAGATTTAGATTGGGTATCAGGAAAATGTTCTTCACTCTGAGGGTGGTGGATCACTGGCACAGGTTGCCCAGAGAGGTGGTGAAGGCCCCATCCCTGGAGGCATTCAAGGTCAGGCTTGATGGGGCTCTGAGTGACCTGATCTAGTGAAGATGTCCCTGTTCACTGCAGGGGTTGGACTAGATGGCCTCTAAAGATCCCTTCTAACCCAACACATTCTATGATTCTAATTGCCTCAGTGCTTTAGGGAGCAGAAGGTACCCAGTGTATGGCCTCTACTCCCGTTCCTCTTTCAGGCAGCTGCAAGCCTGTTGAAATGAAACCCATGAACCCCTCGTTTCTCATTGCCTAAAACTTTTGAGTCAAAAAAGGAAGCGCTTTGCTTGCCAGCAGTGTTCTACCTAGCAGCGATTCCCCCTCTGTGTGTTTATAACCAGAGTTGAGCTAAGAATTGCTCTCATCTTCTGCATGAGGTTGCAGAGCCCAGGAAGCAGCAGTTATCTCAGTTACAGCCCACCGTTCCCATCAGTGCTTTGCTTCCAGAGGTTTTGGGTGTGTGGCGGCTTTTATTTAAAGATTTTAACTACTGTAAATGAATTCAGAAGGACTCTCTTGCCCACAGTGAGCCCTTGTGAGGCACCTTCTATGGGGCTGCAGCTGTTCCCAACTCCTGAAGCCGTAAAATCACGGAGCAGTCACAACATGACTCCTGGTGACTTGTTCCAGAATCCCTGTGGACTTGAACCGAAATCCTGCCATCCCTCCATGCATTAAAGAAGTGAAAACTGTTTTGCATAATTCATAATTAGCTATGCCTCTGCAAAACTAGTGTCTTTGTAGGATCATAGCTATAGAGCAGGCTTCTCCCTCACGCAGTGCAGGCTGGGATGGGCCTTGAAACACTCACGTTCAGCTTGAATACTGTAGTGTACGAGCGAATTCATAAATGTATGGACTTAGTCAGCCGTGTGGCCAAGAAGGCCAACGGCATCCTGGCTTGTGTCAGACACAGTGTGGCCAGCAGGGCCAGGGCAGGGATTGTGCCCCTGTACTGGGCATTGGTGAGGCCGCACCTCAAGTGCTGTGCCCAGTTCTGGGCCCCTCACCATAAGAAGGATATTGAGGCTGTGGAGCGTGTCTAGAGAAGGGCAACTGGGCTGGGGAAGGGGCTGGAGAGCAGCAAACCTTCCGAGGAGCAGCTGAGGGAGCTGGGGGTGTTCAGCCTGCAGAAGAGGAGGCTGAGGGGAGACCTTATCACCATCTATACTGACCTGACAGGAGGGTGCAGAGAGGTGGGGGTTGTTCTCTTCACCCAAGTGACAGGATGAGGGGGATGGGGTCAAGCTGTGCCAGGGCAGGGTGTTGCAGTCAGCTTGGTGGTCAGTAGGTGTCGTGTTACAGTAGTTAGGGTTTGGCGATCAAGATGCCTCGTTGTATGGAGAGGTAGGGCCCCCTCTCCTGACAGCCTATAGCGTTTGGTTTATGACGGAAGCAGACGGAAGTCACGTGGTCAAACCATACCTATATAAGCCCGTGTCAGCCCGCCAATCAACGCCATTTGCTGTCCACCACATTGGTGTCTGTGAGCTGATGGTCCGAACGGCCTGGACGTGGCCGTCGTGCTGTTCCTGAACCAGGTCGCCACGCCATTTTAAAGGCAACAGCAGGGTCAGATCAGTTGTTAGGGGAAAGTTCTTCCCTGAAATGGTTATGGAGCACTGGAACAGGCTGCCCAGGGAGGGGCTGTCGCTGACCCTGGATGTGTTTAACAGATGAGTGGATGAGGTGCTCAGCGATATGGGTTAGTAGAGGATGAGTACAGTTGGACTCGATGATCTTAAAGGCCTCTCCCCAGCTGGGGATTCTGTGGTTCTGTGATTAGCGAATAATAAAGCCTTTCCTTAAGAGGAATGGGAATGACATAATTGACACATCTCTTTTGAGAGTCCTCAGTTGCCACTTAGTATTGCCAGAACAGTTGTTTCTGCAGATAAATTAATTTCCTAGGATCTGCCCATCGTGAAGTGGATCTGGACTGTTTTCTCAGTATGGGGGAGGACAATGTTCCATGTGCTGTATCTGAATTCTGTGAGGTTATCAGTTACACTTTAGTAGGTTCTAAGGAGGAAGACACTGAATGGCTGTCTGTCCATGCTTTTTGATTTATTTTTTTTAAAGTGATTTAAAGGCACTTAAAAGTGGGAATTTGCATTCCCAGAGCAACTGTAAATGAAAAGCAAAAAAACCCATAGAACAAGGAGCTGAAGTTTTGAAGCTTAATCGGAAATCAAAATGCCAGGAACTCCTTTGAAAAAGGAGTTCCCAGTGTCTGTGGGTGAGTGGGGTGTGTTACTTTTGTGTGAGGTTTTGGGAGCACCAGTTAGGAGAGTGTACTGGTTGTTGTTACATTGCAAAGGGCAGGTGTTCGATCCTGAGACCATCTGAAAGCTCGTACTTCTGCGATGCTGTTTGTACAACTGCAGTTTCCAACCAGGGGGGCTGGACTCTTAGGACTCAGTTGAGGTGTGTGTGTCTCCTGCATCATCCTCATTTAAACCAACTGTGTGTGGCAGAGGCAGCTCCGACCACTTTAAGCTGTACAATAGATTACGGAGCTGCAGGTGGGTGGCACCACTGCCGGGTGGTTGTACCCATCACCCATGTAGGATGTCTTTGGGATTTGACTTTCTGAAGGAGCTGTCCTGAAGACATGACCTCTAAACAGGGAGGAAGAACTTGGTGGTGATTCGCTGAGGTTGGCCCAGGTGCACAGAGACTTTCCTACAGACTTGGAGTGGTGGGCTTTGAAATCCAGGAAAAAGGAGACATAACATGTTAGAGATCGTGGCTCTTGTTTGCCTCTTGTAGTTCTTTTTTTGGGTGTCATTGAAAAAGCAATTTGTCCCTCCTTTAATAAACACTTCTATGTAAAGTGACCCCTCTGCCTAAGCTGGGTGTCAGTGCAGAGAGGAAGTTTAATGGGTGGGAGCTGTGGCAGTATTTTGGATTGTTTCTCCTGGTGCAATTCAAGGAGCGTAGCCATGACCCCAAGCTCGTGTAGCTGAGGCTGCTGTAGTGTTTGAATTGCTGAGAGATACAGCTTCTTCGTCACTATCTGAACTAATTTCAAGTTACAAAGAAGTGTTTCTGATGAAAGAGGTACCACACCTGCCTGGTGTCAGAGAAGGCAGTTGTCTACAACAGGTGACGGCACAGATACAGGCTGACAAATTGTTGCTGATGGAGGAAAAAAATGCTTTAGAAACATCAAGATTTGTCCTGATATAAAATTAGTAAATTCTGAAGAATCTAAATAACTAGGATTTGGGATGGAACCACTCTGTGACAAATGGTACCGGTTTATCTTTTTAATCTTGGAATTATATTGCCCTGTCAGTACCTTAGCCCCGATGGACCCTCTGCACGAAGGTGGTACCTGCCTCTAGAAGGGACCAGGTGACTAATGCCTCCTCCTAAGGCATTGCCTCATCTTGCAGTGCTCTGATGTCACCAATAACACGGGTCAGATTTGAGTTTTGAAACCCAGTCTATGCTTGACGGCCACTTCCCAGCACGTTTCACCCAGCTTTGAGCTTTCCTGGGCAGCGGTTCCCGAGCTCGGTCTGTAGAAGTGGCTGTGTCCACGCGCTTCTCGCGAATGCTTGGTGCATTTGGCACTGGGGTAAAGTTAAGCGGTCCTCTAAACAGCAGCAGCTGCTTTGGGTCCATCCTGACTTTTGGGATACATGAAGACATCTCTGGGGTGTGGTTGTATGTTGATGAGCTAAGAAAGCTTTGGTATTGCAGTAAAAAGATGCTTTAAATTGCTCCGTCAGTGCTGGGAGAGGTATCTCTGAGTTGTGTCAGCCTGATTTCTCCCTCATCTTCATTCCTGATGTGTAGTTAGGCTTTTCCAAGAGATTGCACGTTATTTGTGATTATTTTGTGTATCCTTTGCCTGTGCTGGGAGTGTTTCTGTACAGGGCTTGATGATCCCGACCGGTGAGAATGAGCACATGAAGTGGGACTGCGGTTGGGGTTTTACTCTCCTGCACCTTCCTCCAAAGGAAGCCTGGCCACTTACAGTGTCAGTCAGCTGCGTTGTGGGAGGCACAGAGAAATTATGTCATTTACATCTGATTGAGGGGGATTTTTGTTTTCTTTAGGTGCTCTTACTGTACTTCTAGAAATGCACGATTTCTGAGCACTCTGTGGGCTTTAAAACCAGTTTGGCTGTAGCTGCGCCTCATCTCAGCTGCAAAATCCTCTGTGTTAAGCGTACTTGTCCAACAACTGGCTGGCAGTATGCGGTCCTCTCTGCAGACAGGGAGTGGGAAGTCACCTCTCCGGTATCACACAGGAGTTACTGATGATGGGCTCTTTCAAATACTGTTAAAGTTAAATTTCTTAATCATCCACCCATCTGCCTCAGCTGTTAGATGCGACTTGAGCATCCATGCTATAAAGCGCCTGATAATTAAGGATGATTTAAAATACTTCCCTCTAACAGCATTTCCAACTTGATGAATGAGTTGACAAAGCACTTAAGTTTTGAATTCCAGGAGGTTTGTGAGAGTTCTCTAACAGTCTGGAAGAGTCTGCCAGTGGGCGCAGCGATCGCTGCAGATTCAAGGCCGCTTTTGCAGGATTTTGAAGTCGAGTCTGCTGCCACCGCATCCCTGCTTCTCTCTGATGCTCAGCAAATAGTTTGCTGTGAATTCTGTGTGTTAATCTGGCAGAGAAGCTAATCTGCCAAAACGAATAGCTTTCTTTTGGACAAGCATGCTGAAATGAAGTGCTGAGATTTGGAGACACAGCAGTAGGATGGGATGTGGCAGCCAACAGTTGGATTGTCTTAAACTGCCAAAGACCCTCAGTCAGGGAAGCACACACGCTTCTTTCATAGGGGTTGGCAGTCCCGGTCGGGCGATTTCTAAAGAAGAATTGCCATCAGTGAGGTATTCAGAAGAAAAATGACTGTTCAAAAATGACTGTGCAAAAAAGCAAAATTTCATCGTCCCGTGGCGGGGACACTCAATTATCAACTTCTTTGCCTCTCTGTATTCAGACAGAGCGGGGTTTCTGTGCGCTTGATTCATCACACTTGGCTTGAGAGAGAGCACAACATCTCCAGATATCGGAGAGGCTGATTTTGTAGTGCTTCAATGTCGCTTTTATTCAGCCCCTACTCAATAGAGCTTTGTGTTCTTCTTGCTCCTAGAGATTGTAACCGCTGCCACGGAGGCAGAGATGACGTGAAAATATGGACCATAAAAAGTATTGGCAAACGAGTGTTTCTTAAAAATATGACCTGTGCTTAAAGCAACAGCAAAATCTTTATTTGACTTTTAAATCATGACATCTTATTGTCTCTTGATTTTTCTTGAGCCTCTAAACAAAAGCATAATATACCACGGCTCGCTGAGAACTAGGGGTTTAAGGCATGGCAGATACTCAGGGAAAAAACCCAACCCCCATGAAATCCCTTCCTGATAAGGTCTTATCAAGGGTATAGCTGTTTGGTGTCATGGGGAGAAGAACTGAGCTGGAGACTGCAGCAAATGCCGTAACAGGGAGGGAGGAATGAGCCTTGGTAAGCTGGGTGCAAGCTGCACAACCCTTCGTGATCCAGAGACTTACTGCAACTCCACCTCTTAGTATGTAGGTTGTCTGCAAAGGTTAGTAGAAAAGAAACTTGAGGAATAGGACACAAATATTCCTCAAAGCTGGTGGGGTTTTTCCTATGTCTTGTTGATGCTGCATAGCCTCTCTCTCAACTTCAGTTTGTTTTGACCCAAATAGATACTGTTACATCCAGTTATTTGTCAGGGTCGGAAGCGCTTCTCTCTCTGTGACAGAGCACCACATTTTATCCTTTGTAATGTGTTGTGGAGCTGGAGAGAGGAAGAACCTGGGTGTTTTGCAACGGGAACTTGCTTCTTGGTCCCAAAATTAATTATGAGATTGATGAAAAACACTGTTCAGATATATTGGCGTGTGGTTGATGGTTTGTGGGACAGTAATGTATTCCGTGTGGGAACATCTGTCATAAGGAATGGTTTGGGGAGGGGAAAGACTGCAGATACTACTCCAGAACGACTTGTATATGAATGTGCAGGGTAGTTTAATTAAAGGGAGAGTGGAATTTCCCCAGCTTGTAGCAAAGAGTGTACAGAGAAATCTGACTGGTGTTACTGAGCGTCTGCTGGCTTGTGACGATGCTTCTCCAGCACGCTTAGCGCCGGGATTGGCGGGATGCTCTGTCTCGGAAAGGACAGTACTCGGTGTTCATCTCAGTTCACTTCATGCTATTTTTACAGCTTTCTGTGTTCAAATGGCTCAGAATAACATGCTTGTCATTCACCTGTCAACTAAGAAATGTAACTTACTTCAGAGTTCCTTCCCCTGAGAGTAGCTCCGATAGGAGGAATAGCTTCAATTACCAAAACTTCTCTGCTGTCCCCATCCTGCGGGCTCTTAAAAGGCAGGTGTTTACAAAAGGTCCTCTGTTTCAAGATGACCTAGTTAAAGATGATGCTGTGCAGCAGGTCAAGGTTTTGGAGTAAAGTTTTTAGTATCACAGGAGACTATTGGCGCTTTGAATGGACTTTCAAGATCACCTGTACCAGCAAATGGGTTTGTGTGATGAATGGGGACATTCACTTCTGTGATGGAGGGACACCTGCCTCTACCGCAGCCTTTGGCTAGGTAAGAAGTGCACTGAGTAGTCTGAGCCAGTGCATTCGACCACCCGTATGCCATCGCAGAGGTGTGCTCCCTGCAACACCAGCGCAACAGCTTGAGCTCTGCACCACCACTGTAGGAGCACTGCTTGATGGGCTTCAAAGTCATTGTGGGTCAACATGCGGGAGGATACAGAAATCTTTTCAGGAAAAGGGAGCATCCCTCTGCCCATGGACATCAGAATATAGAGACCTCAGGTGCATGGGACATGGACTGGGTTTTAGTTTTCATTGTGTGGTTGCTGCTGTCTCACTCGAATGGGAACGGGCCTTTTTACTGTAACTTCAAGTGCTGCCAACGATGCTCTTGAACGGTTTACTGGTGTGAATGTAACAATGGCCTGTCTGTCCTGGTTGAACGACTGGTTTTATGATCCATTGTGTTACCATTTTACAGCTAGGGAAGGAACAGATGTCACTGGTGGTTTAGAACTGAACGAGTATGGATGCTTTGTATTTCATGGTGGGTTACTAGTCACTGGTAAAAGGTTTCCTGCTGAGGGTAATAAAACCTAATTGTGTTTTGGTTTCTCCCTCCCTAACACAGGTTGCCAACTTGGCCTGTTCCATCTCGAACAATGAAGAAGGCGTGAAATTGGTTCGCATGTCAGCCAGCCAGCTCGAAGCCCTGTGTCCCCAGGTAATGAAGAGCGTAAGAACAAGATGTACCTGAATAAGTTGGTCAGCTGGTCCTGCCCAGTACCTGTCCTGGCCTCATAGTGGCTGTGGCTGTCTATGGGTTTGCTGCAGAACTTGACTTTAATATATGTAGAGAAGGGAATGTGATGATACAAAACTGGGAGGGGTTGCTGGCATGCAGGAACACTGCGCTGCCATCCAGCGAGACCTGGACAGGCTGGAGAGCTGGGCAGGGAGAAACCTAATGAAATTCAACAAGAGCAAGTGTAAAGTCTTGCACCTGGGGAGGAATAACCCACTGTATCAGTACAGGCTGGGGGATGACCTGCTGGAAAAGAGCTCTGTGGAGAAGGACCTGGGGGTCCTGGTTGATGACAGGTTGGCCATGAGCCAGCAGTGTGCACTGGTGGCTAAGAGGGCCAATGGGATCCCGGGAAGCATCAGGAAGAGGTGGCCAGCAGGTCGAAGGAGGTGATCCTCCCCCTCTACTCTGCCTTGGTCAGGCCCCACCTGGAGTATTGTGTCCAGTTCTGGGCTCCCTGGTATAAAAAAGACAGGGACCTCCTGGAGAGAGTCCAGAGAAGGGCTACGAAGATGATTAGGGGCCTGGAGCATCTCCCGTATGAGGAAAGTCTGAGTGAACTGTGACTGTTCAGCCTGGAGAAAAGAAGATTTAGAGGGGACCTAATTAGTGTTTATAAATATCTTAGGCATGGGATGCAGGGGGAATTGGCCAGCCCCTTTTCAGTCGTCTGTGGGGTCAGGACAAGGGGCAATGGCTGCAAATTGGAGCACAGGAAGTTCCACACCAACATGGGGAAGAACTTTTTCACAGTGAGGGTGACAGAGCCCTGGGACAGGCTGCCCAGGGGTGTGTGGAGTCTCCTTCTCTGGAGATATTCAAGACTCGTCTGGACGCTGACCTGTGCGATATGAGCTGGGGACCTGCTTTGGCAGGGGGGTTGGACCCAGTGATCTCTCAAGGTGCCTCCCAACCCCTGTGATTCTATGATTCTGTAGGCATCAAGACTTAGAAACTTTATAATACATGACAGAGTGATTGGTGATACGAAGGGGGTCTTATTCTTCCATAACAGCTCTAGTCTCATTTGGGCAGGATATTCCAGTAACCTGCAAGAGAGGAAACTGGTGAAGCTTCAGGGGTTTGCTGTGCACATTTGTGTTGCAGGAAGATGTCTTGTGAAGACACTCCCACTGCTCCTGAGCACGCTGTAGGATGGGTTATAGATAGACTAATTTTTTTGCCAGAGTAGAATATAAATACACACATATATATATATATTTTATATATATATATAGTCTTCTCCCAAGAGTAGGATCAGAGGAAGCTGGCTACCCATGCTTGAACCTGGCTGAGGCTACCTTTTAATTAATAACTTTATAAGGAAAACAAGGAAATGAAGTTTACATAAGCACTAGACTCTCCTCTTCCATTTTGACAGCCCTGATGTTTTAAATGTTGATAGCTGAATTCCTGGATGACCCCTGATGACTACAGGGCACTGTCAATTCTTGTCCTTTATGTTTCTTTAAAGCAATGGAAATTTCAAATCTAAAACACACAAATAAGCTGTTGTCAGTAAAAAGGAGCTAATGAAAAATAGATACTAAAAATAGGTCTAATAGTATGTTATGGAACTGAGGTGCATTGTCTAAGGATTATTTGGAATTTGTTTGGGTTTTCCTGTATATGTTGATCGTCTTAAAGTCAGTTGAAGGGAGATTATGTTCACTTGCTCCCACCTCAGCAGGAAGGGAATCTTGGGGCAAAAGGTGGAGATAAGGAGATAAAGCATTACTTACCATCTAGGAGGCCTTCTGTCATCCTAGGGTGGATTTCTGTGGTTCTTTGCATCTGGGGTGAGGTCTCTGTATGGCTTGTTAAAACCAAAGGTCAGGTTTTTAGTTGGAATCAAGCATGTGGAAGAAAAAACTTTTAAAGGTACCACTTCTCTGATATAAGGGCTTGCTCTTCCCTAAAGTAACCAGCTAGGCTGGATGTAACTTTGTTTAATCTCCAAGAATGTGGGTGTCTAATGTTGTTTCAAACAAATGCTGGTGCTTTTGAAAATAATCATCTTAAAGTTAGTTTTTCTTTGTATCTAAACATTCCTGTTAGTTGTCCAGGTCTGTGAGGGTGTTTCTCCCTCCCCATTGCTGAAATGGTGCGTATTTCAAACTCTTCTATCATGGGTTTTCCAACAACTGCCTATTTAAATACATCTACTCCTTTATAAACAAACAGCATGATAGTCAGCATAAAATAATTATCAAACTGTAGTCAGTGGTCAGCAAACTGTCGTTGCATCTGCTGGAGTGCAGCCGTTAACCTTTGACTTCAGGCATTATGGATAATACATGGAATACCCATTGGAACCTTTGATTATCTATGAATGGACAGGGGTGAGAACCGGTGGATCGTGGCTTTTTGGGGGTCACATCAGAACATCTGAGCCCACAGTTTAGACGCTCCTCTCTGCAGCCTTGCCTTAATTTCAGGATTGTCACCAAGAGATCAGTAAATAACACTATAGCTGCTCCTACCACTTGAAAGAGTGCTTTGATGTTACGTTATGTGTTCCTTGGTTGGTTCCTTAATACTCTAAGAATATTTAACCACATTGTGAATCCTGAGAGATAATTAGGGGCACTTGTCTAAACTGTTTTACAAATGGCATCTGTGTTTTCCCCTAACTATCCCGAAGCCTCATGCCAGTCTGAGTGGCACAGCATGCTGTCGTCCTCCTCAACCCCACTACTGAATGCTCCCCAAACTTTGATTATTCTCCATAGTCTTGAAATGCTTCTCAGTGGAAAGGACAGCGTGGTGGGATTTTGTTTCCTTTTTTAGGCCATTATCTGTTTATTTTACAGTTTATTTGTGGTGAGATTCACAGCTGCTTCTTGAATCCTTTTAGGTGGCTGTGCTGAAGAAATGTGTGAATTAGGCATAAAATACAGACTTAATCCAACATTATCTGCCTTTTTTTTTCTCCTAAGATGATATTTTTCCAGAAAGATGCAGGATTCAGAGTGAGTCAAGTCAGTCAGTAATTACAACAGTCTCTGAAACTCGAGTGAATGTATCATTATCACACAGCAATACAATGTATGAAATTTAATTCAAGGTATTGCTGCAGTTGGAAGGATGAAACTGAAATTTAATGCACTCGAGTCCCAGGTAACCTCTGAGATAGCTGAGTAGCAGCTGTTCTGGGCATGGGGAACTCCTGGTTTGAGGAATGATTTCTGCAGAAACCAGGCTGTGGAGTTAATTACAAAAGCTGGGTCTCAGGTAGAGTGGTCATTTGGTCCCCTGCCATAATTGGCTGTCTTGAGCCATCAGCAGGAGTAAGGAGCATGTAACACTTCAGGTAGGAATAAATTGGGGGTTTATCAGCACAGACAAGGAGTTATTCGTTGCCAGTGTCACCCGTGTGTTCACACCACATTGGGTTTGAAGTTTCATTCTTTGAGGAGAAAGAAGATGTGGAAGACTGAAAAGTCTCTACAAGAGCAAGCAGTTAAATCTGTATAGCAGGGCTACGGTACTGAAACGCGCTTGTCCTCAAGTGTAACAGCATCCTTCCTCTCTGTGAGTCCCCAGCCACTTAACGCGGAAATTAATGTGAAGCTGAAGACGTAATGTGGTGTTTAGAGTTCCCCGTGACAGTGCAGGAGATGTCAGGATGTTAGGAGTTGTGTGTGCTCCGTAGTACCCACCTGGGTGATTTGCACTAGGCTGGGTTTACTGGGAAGAAATTAGGCAGCATTAGGGAGTCACTGGTGCTTTTGTTCTTGAACCTGTGCCTCACAAGCCTGCCTGAATTCTCCTTTTAAAGTCATGTGTTGCTGAAAACCTGTATGTTGAAACAATACAACTTTGTCCACAATCTCACCAGAGTTCCCCGCAGCTCAACACCTTGCCAGGCAGCAGGGGAAACATGCCTGCCTGTGGTGGGTTCAGGTGAAGGAGCAAAAGGCCTCCATCACTATGGTTCGATGCTTTTTAAGAATGCTTAAGATGCCTTTCATAATGGAAGTGGAAAAGTACTGCTGTGAAATGCTTGGAATAGTTGCCTGTGCTTCCATTTGCCTAGCAGAGCGCCAGGGGAAGTTTTTCTTTGCCTTCTTGCTAAACAGAGAGCTTGCCAACGGTAAATTAGTGAAAGATTTTGTTTATCTCGACTTGAAAACCTGGATCCTCGCTCATAACTCTGGCTTCAGAGTTCTGCTTCCAAGAAGTACTTGCTTGGGGAGCTTGTGAAAGCTGTTTTGTAACAGTATTTTGAATTAAAGATGTCTGAGAAAGGAGCTTAACCAAGGGAGTGTTTCCTGCTCCTACAAGCTTTAGTAGGTGTTTAGAAAGCAACAGTGAAAATGCCCCAGTACAGCTCTTGAAAGGAAAGAGTATTGCTCCAGCCTTTTGATGTGACAGTCTGCTGTCACTTGCAGCTGCTTTTCCCAGCTCTCTGTTGACTTTCTCGCTCTTTAAAGCCTCTGTGAAGTTCATCTGTAGGCCTCTAACCTAATTGCAGGGAGGCTGGGAATTTCAGAAAATACTTATGGATTGGAATTTCCATCAGACTGGGTGTTCACTTCTGCCAGCAAAAGCTGGAGCCCATTGCCCTTGAGATCGATCATCTCCTGGGAAGCAGATTGCAGGAGCAGGTAGACCCCCACCTCCCTGGAGACATTGGACCTTCTCTTCTACAGGGCAGGTATCTCTGAGCTGGTGCTGGCTGCCTTTCTCAATTGCTCACCCTCCTTAGAAGCCTCAGGAGGGCACGGGGCAGCATCTCTGCTTGTCCTTTCCCCACTCTCTCCAGACCTACCTCGGCACAGACGGCATGTTTAGTGGAGCTCACAGTCTCCTGCACACTCAAGGGAGTATTGCCCATTAAAACAGACTCCAGATAATTCTTGGATTAAATGACATTCTTAATAAGAATAAATTGGCTCTTCTCATATTAGCATCTTGCTTTAATAACTGGTGTTCCACATCCTTACGTTCCAGTTTTGGACTGCTTGAAAAGCAATTTGTTGCCTATAGATTTCTGATGAGGAAGATGGTTACATATGCTGATCCCACCTCCTGCCACACAGACAAAACACCAAAGCAGAAGGAATCCCATGTAGAGGCTCCAAATAGCACAAAAACTTTCAAACAAGAGTTGTGCCACCAGAGAAATAACCCTCCTGCAGCCCACCCTCTCAGATGAGCCAAAGCAACCCTGTCCTGCTGCTTGTCGTCTCCTCGAGTCCCCAGTCGCCCCCAGTTCCTCAGTGGCTGCTGGAGAAAGGAGATAACTTCATTTTTCTTGCAGTAAAAATTTCATACCGAACAATTGTCCCATTTTTTTCCCTCTCTTTGAAAGACTGTCAGATTTTTTTGAAGGCACTAACTAGCAGATCTGTCTCCAGACTGTTTAATTACAGGTGCTTGAAACATTTTATTGGCATTGAGTAGGAATACTTATATAAAAAATCTTAACACTTGGCTTGCAGCTTTGTATCACGCAGCCTTGCTGTGAAGAAGAGCCAGCACAGGACAGGAGTGGCCATCAAAGAACCAGTGTTAGAAACTTGAGCAGCTCCTTCTGCATTAAAAAGAAGCACAAATAGGAGAAAGGGGTTCTGGTCCTGTAGAATGAGGTACGTTAGTGTGTCAGGAGCATGTGTTTTCATCACAGGCACAGTATGATCTGGGGAGTGCAGTGGCAGAGTCCCTGAAACTCCCAAAGCTTCAGCTCTTGAAGTCAGGGAAATGCAAAAGGAAGCGATGCAGCTGGACACCAAAACAAACGGCATGAAAATTCCCTGCATCGTGTGGCCCTGTAATGTCAGTCCTCAGCTGCAAACAAAAAGGCTTTTGCCATGTCTGGGGAAGTTGGTAAGATAATTATACACAGTATGCAAATAGTCAATAATTTGACAATAGTATATGCTGAACTGGAAAAGGTCATATTATTCTAGTAAAGGGCAAAGCTCTGGGTCATCATAGCACCGTACCAACACGAATAAATACCTCTGCAGAGATGCCTGCAGTCGCTCTGTGCAGAAGGGAAAGTGCTCAAAGTACCTTTTGTACAGCGGAACAAAGTATTGGAAATCAAAGGAAACTTTTCCTTCTTGTGGTGCATCAGCCTGTGTGCGCTGACTGGTCACTGCCATTACAGCTGGAGAAAGTGCAAAACAATCTTCTGTATGTTTTGCTTCCAGGCATTTCAGCTCATCAGAGCCTGCAGAGTGCTTTTTGCTGTATTGAAGTACGTAGAGGGTTAGCACACATAGACATGTGGATGCAAACCTGGGCTTGGATCTAACTGGAAGCGACTTAAATGTCCTGCTCACGGACCAGTTTTTTTTCCACTCAGAGTAAAATGCAATTAGGAGCAGGGAAGGAGACATGAATAGGGCGAACGCTGGAGGTAACTTTGGCATCTGGCATATGTAAAATCAGATTATGAGCAGCTTCTTACAAAGTGGCAGTAAGCAAGCTCTGCAGTCCTTGATGCAGAAAAATACGGGCATTAAACTCTGCCTGGGCATGGGGTCCTGGTGTGGCAGCTCTGGGGTAAGGTCATGGGTCCATCTGGTGACTGTTTGCAGAGCTCTGTGATCTGAGAATCGGGGTTTTGCTCCTGTCTTATACCCTCCATATCATAGGAGCGCTCTGTGAGGCAGCGGTGGAAGAGAAAAGATGAAGGGCCCTGCATGGTGCAACCACTGCTGTGGTAGGTTGAGCAAGAGACCATTTCTCCTGGGCCATGCCAGCCATGTGTCCTACAAACTGTCTTGTAGGAACACCACCATCTACAAGAGCGTTCTTGTAGTCTCCGTCTTTAAGACAGGGATGCTGCGGCAGTGAGTCTAGAATCCTTTCTGAATGAAGCCTAAAAAGATTTAATACTGGGTCACCCAGTGGCTTTAGTTTGCCCACAAGTCTGTCTAAGGTGAAGGTGTGTTCTGCCCTGGAAGAGCTGTGAGAGCCTCTGGACAAAGCAGCTGTGCCTTGTAACCCCGGCAGAAGTCACTCTCAGGGATCCTTGGAGCATCCGGCCCTGCAAAGGTATAAACTTGTACACTCACTCTGGCATCTTTAGTTTCAATAGGGAAAACAGAATTTAAAAGAAGCCGTTTTTCCCCCTGAATGATGCAGGAAGAGGGTTTGAGGTACAGATTGAGACCTCAGTTGGCAGTCTGTTGAATCCTAAGCCTCCCTGGTCTCGGGGCGTACTTTGCCAAGCCCTGGCTGCTGCCGCGGGAAGCTGGGAGGAGGAGAACGGCTCCAAGTAACTCGCTGGAACCGCGTTATCGAGCGTTGGGCTTGTCTGACTTGAACATTGCAATTGCTACATGAAACAAAGCACCGATAAAAATAGTGTGTTTTCTTGCCATGCTTCATTTCCTTCTGGATAGTCTCAAAATGTCCCTGTTTGATTCTTTCCTTTGTGTGACTTCAGTGAGTCATTGTGATCACAGAGCTCTGGCAGCACTTGGAGAAGCTCTGAAACGCAGAATATTTCCCTGAAATTGCCAAATGTTTTACATGGAAGCGGACACATTTCAGGTAGTCTGGCCATGTTCTTCCTATTTTTTTTTGAAATATATATATATCTACATCTCCTTCCTGTAAGAGTTACTCATGTATTAAAGTAATCGCCTAATGGTTCGTGGGTTTTGGAGAAGAAGCTGTGTATAAGCGTTCCTTCCCCCCCTCCAGTGTTCATTTTTAGATAATAAATGAATCATGGTCCTGCTATATACACAGACTATTTAAGATCCAGCATCCCTGTCCTTTTCCCACGTCTATCTAAGCATCTGTTGGAAAAGAAATCAGTCACTCTGTATTGCAGACCAGGCATGCTGGAAGAGTAGATTTCTTCAGATACATGGTTTGCAGAGGTTTGTCCATCATCCCTGGGACGTTACCCCAAGCAGTCGTGTGAGACATGTCCAGGACAGCTTGCTCCTGTAAACACAAAGCTGTACGTACTTGGCAGGGCAAAGGGTCTGATCCCCCCTGCTAGAACTGAGCATTGGAACCACTGTGCATGTGGAGACAGCATGTGCTGTACCTGATGATCTATTGAGGTCCCTTCCAACCCCTACGATTCTGTGATTCTGTGCTATGGGGAAAGACAGTTGAGCTATATCTGCTGCCTTGAACTCCTCCCTCAGCACACACGTGCTGTATGGGTTCCCTAAGCTGTAGCTTTGTCTTTAGCTCCCCACTGACAGCTGATTGCCTTCTCTTTCCCCACCAGCTTGTCCCCATCCCTAGCACCACTGCCTGCTTTCCAGGTGCAAGGAACATCTGCTTGTAAGGGAGATCTTATGTGCTGCTTTGGCTTGGCCAGTGTTTCAGTGCGTTTGCCTTGGCCGTGTGATTTTGTTGTTCTAACATACCAAAAAAAAGGTGTTTTTTCAGTTGAACAAGCTGCCTGTTGGGAGGACGATGGAGCTCTGTCTCCTGCATTTGGATTTGGTGCTGATGTCCTGTTTGAGTTTGTTGAATGCTTGCAGAGCCTTCTATCTATGACAGCTCTTCCATTACGTGTGAAGAGTTGCTAAAGTGCGTGTCTGGGGGTTGGACGTGTGCTGCTAACAAAGATAAATTGTTCAGACAGATGCTGCTGTCCAGACGTACATCGCCCAGGTACGCAGGCCATATGTTCCGTTGGCATTGATGCTGACCTGTCTCAGTGCTTCAAGGATGTTTTCATATCTGAAATGGCCTGGGGCAGATGGAGGGAAGCAGAAGATGTCCTAACCCGTGGTATCGCCATCTTCTTTGTCTTGGTGGTTACAGTTCCTAGCAGGATAAAAGCTGAAAGTGGATTTCTGGAGCATTGTCTCGTTTACCCTTTTCGTTTCCAGGGCACTTTTTATTTGGACATCAGGATTTTGATTGACTGGTGGATGATTCATTGCACCGATCAGACTGGGGCAAGAAATGGCAGTGACTAGACTAAAGAAGCAGGAACTTGAGCAGGGAACAGGGTTCCCTTTTGAAAT
This sequence comes from Zapornia atra, assembly GCA_013400835.1. NCBI lineage: Eukaryota > Metazoa > Chordata > Aves > Gruiformes > Rallidae > Zapornia > Zapornia atra. The sequence goes on from VZTU01026908.1 coordinate 211,658, forward strand.
CCAATGTTTCTCTTTGATTTTAAACTTTTAAACATCATTTCCTTGGGTGTTGCAAGGCTTTTAGGGGCCTTTTGGCACTTGAGAACCATGATACTATGAGGCAGCACGAGTGAGGGTAGCAGAACAGCACGGACCATGGTTGGCAGCAGGTCTGTCTCTGAAGGGATGCTCATATCACTGGAGCTGCTGACACACAAAGTGTGACTTTGGTGGCTGGTATGAAGGAGGAGCAGCAGAGGACCCCACGTTCTTCCTGAAGGACAGGGACACTGTCCTTACCACCGGGGTTCGAAGGCATGGGTCATCCTGCAGGTCTCCTGAACAGATTGCCACTCGTGCCCTAGTGTTTCTCGTGTTTGTCTGTGTTACCAAATGCATGGAGCTCATTTTGATTTGTGACCCAGCCTTGTGGCCTCCACCCCCAGAGGCAGGATGGTGGTGTGGAGAGTAGCCATACAGCTTTTCTGTGGATTTCCTCAGTTGTTGCTAATTTCTAGCATTCCTTGGGTGAATCAGCCTCCTTCTCCTGCCTGATTCATTCAGTGCCACCGTGATAGGTTTGACATCACCATCACTTCCACGTTCAGTGAGTTATATATTTCTTTAAATGCTTTGTGACACTTTTTAATGAAGCAGGTAGAGAAAGTAGATTTTGGAAACCCAGGAACATCTGGCACTGACGTGTTTTGTTCGGCAACTTGGTGAAATTAATACGGCCCTAAAGTGGAAAAGAAGAATTACCCATTGAACTTAGAAGTTAATTAGCTCAAACTCTCTGGTGCTTATAAATCAGGTTAGGATTGCTGCGTCGGGCTGGCGTCGGATGGTTTCTCCTGGCATGTTTCCAGGTCGTTCTGCTGGAGCGCAGCATAGCAAGAACAGGGGCAGGCTTTCGGGATTGCTTCCTCCCCACACCCAAGGAGGCTTTTCCGGTCACTTAACTGACCAATTAGTTGGCACAGCATAAATTTTGTTACCCAGCAGTACGTGTGGCATTTGTTCTGCTTAGGAAAACAAGACTCTGGAGTAAGTGCATAGGGTTTGAAGGCAGTTTGTGGGGCAGTGTTCGGGAGGAGCAGCGAGTACTGTTTTCTCCTCCTGTTCCCTGGCTCATCTGGCTCTTCCACAGCCCTAACAGAAACCTTAAGGCACTACGTAACAATTACTGGCACAAAACAGAGTAAGAAGCTTTAAGGAAGAGAAGGACAAAATTTATCTTTGCTTTTATATTTGCGTATTATTTCAACTTCAGAGTGTGTAGGATTAATCATTTTTTGACCTTTTTTCTCAGGTTCTGGTGAGTAGCTCAGGAAATGCAGCCTCTAGTATCCCAAATGTCATCCTGTCTAAAATATTTACCAACACAACCTGCCCTCAGAAAGCAACACCTTTTTAACCTGAGCATTTGAGGCAGGTGAAGCTGGCTTTTGTGAATACTTGCCAGTGCTTTCATTTACAGTAACTAACCATAATAAATGGGGAAGCAGGCATGAGCTGGATTTGAGAGCAACAGAATAAACACTTTCGTGTCTTCTTCCTGAGAGCTCATTAAACTTGTTTTGTTTGCTCTTGGATAAACATATGGAAACTAATTGTTTCATTCAGAATATGTTTTAAAAATCCAGAGATATTTTACAGGTCATTAATGCTGCACTGGCTCTGGCTGCTAAACCCCAAAGCAAGCTGGCTCAAGAAAACATGGATCTCTTCAAAGAGCAGTGGGAGAAGCAAGTCCGCGTGCTGACGGATGCTGTCGATGACATCACTTCCATCGATGACTTCCTGGCTGTCTCAGGTAATCAGGGGTTCCATCTCAGAAATCATCCTTCTCGTAACAGAGCTTGTTGCTGCAGATGGGTGGTTTTTACACGTGTTCCAGAGTCTTCTTGGGTTTTTGGAAGGGATGGTGTTGGTACACTTCACCTGGCAAGCATCGCCTGTTGCTGAGTGAGGTGTGAAAATAGAGTGGGGGATCTTGGCACGGGGAGAAGAGGTATTTTTACAGCGTGAACACAGCAGCAGTTTAGTTCAGCAGGTACTGTGCAAACCTGTCATTGCACTTGCGGCTTGCGCGTGCATAAATGTATATATTTACATGTCAGTAGACAGATCAGCTTCAACACAGCGAAAGACACTTGATGTTTGGAGGTTTTGAATTGCTTGCTGAACTACCACTGAATTACTATCTAGCTACTGCAGACAGACCTCACTGGGAACAACGAGGGTAATGGAAGGTGTTCACGTTGAGTTACGGACCAGAAAACGGGTGATGCTTCTGCTCACCTTGGACTCTTCCTGTGTCAACAAAAATACTGAGCCGTGGTCGCACAAGTTAATTAAACTGCTCTTACAGAAAACATTCTGTGAATGCTTTTAACTTAAAAGTTTTTTGAAAAGATTAGATAATTATAACAGGTGACTAATTCCATTTGGGAAATGCTTCCCAAGATAATCTGTTTTATCAGCACGGTGGATGAAGACCTGCTATTAGCTGCTGTGACCCAGGAGTAAGGCGGGTGTTTTTCTTTCTGTATCCTGTGACATGGCAACACACCGTGCAGGTTGTGTCTGTGATGGCGTCGGCACATTGCTGCTACAAACCAAGGGTCTTATGTTCTTCGTGCAGAGTGGCTTGGACATCTCAAGCACCCTGAAAGCTCCAGCTGTGAAGAGAGGTGTCACAGCAAGGTGTGTGGGGTCAGAAGCGCCAGGTGATCATAGCTAGAAGATAGATATGAAAAATTGAAGTCTGGAATTAAAAGACCAACCTTTTTTTATAGTTAAAAAGGGAAAAAAAAACCCAATAAGGTTTCTCCAGTGAGTCACCTGTATTATCATATGTGTCATACTGTGGTTCCCTGGGTTGGGAATAAAGATTTCTTTGCAGTGAGTTAGCATAACCTTCCTAGGCACCCGCCTGTCCCGCTTGTTTGGCTCTGCCTGTGTGCTCGCTGTTGCAGCGGGAGGTGAAATCGCACAGCTGTGAGGAGCCTATTTCTGGGGAAATATATTTAGAGGGAATTGGGTGCTGATGTTCATGGCTCCACAAGTGTACAAGACATTTTAAAGAGAAAGAGCTGTTAGGGAATACACAGCCTGGGTAAAGCGGGCTCATTGTGTTTCACTCACAGACATAGGTTGAAAGGGGTCGAGCTGCTGGACCTGAGTGGTCTGCGTCCTTGTGTAGGTCGTTCAAGGAGATGGGTGCTTTTGTGGGGACAGGTTATGGTGCTGGGTTTGCTGATGAGCAGCTCTGGAGAGTCTCAAGGGCTTAGCAATAAGCAGGGAGCGCTGCTTTTCTCGGGCAGCAGCAGGCTGACACAGGAGAGAGTCCACACAGAGTGATGCCGTGAAGTGCTGTAGTTGGGGACTGCTTAAAATGCTTGAGTGCATTCAGCAATTATTCCTGTGCTGTGTTATCGAAGAGATGTTAGAAAAATATTAAAGCAATAAATATTGTTTTAACTATTATTTGTTTGAACTTTGATAAATGTTTTCCATATAAACGCCACAGCCCTGATTCGTCTGCTAAAAGTCGAAACATCTCTTTGGATAAAATCCTGACAGCTATGATTTATACCAGGTTCCGTTCGGGGTTATTACGCTGTTTGCGTCGCTTTGTATCAGTTACTAACTGGGATGTAAGCAGAATTTCAAAGACTTCTTGTGAGCCTGTGTGTGTGTATTTATACACAAAGCCACCCCCATGTTCGTGCACCGCGTTGTGCCGCTCATCGTGAAGTACATGCCCCGTTGTTCGGCTTATGCTGCAGAATTGGATCAGTTGCCCCCAAGGAAAGGCTTGATGGGAGCGGTGTTGGGTGTAGGTCACAGAACACCTTAGAAGGATACTTGAACGCACAAAGCTGCAGATAAGCTTGTGGGTTACAACGCTGTGTAGTACACAGCACAAGAAGGGAGAGCCCTGGTGAGTTAGGACAAGGCTCTGGCAGTGGCTAATTGTCAGGACAGAGGAGATGAATAGCAGAGACCCCTATAGCCTAAAGATCTTCCTATATACTCCCAACCATGAGTGATTTGCAGCTCAGGGAGCTCCAGCATCAGGGGTGCTATCTGCTGAACGGTCCTTGACAGAAGTTTCTCATTTAAGCTTGTGTTGCTCTTTTGACCATTATAAACCACTGGCATCTCCATCATCCAGTGCAGAATTCACAGCTTAACTGTGCTCTGTGTGATGAACCCCCTCGCTGTTTGCTCTGTCACCTCTTTGCTTCATTTGATGGCCCTAGTTGCAGTAGAAGATGTGAAGAGGGTTTTTTCCCCCCCTCGCTTTCTTCATGCTGTTTGTAAGTGTACCGACTTCTGTCGTACGCTTAGTCGGTTATCTCCTTGAGTGCAGAGGCTTTGCCTCTTTTATTATTCCTGATTTCAGAGCTCTTCTGGACTGGCTGCAGTTCTTATCCCTCTTGCCTGTGCCTTCCCTAAGCACTCTGGGGGGTGTGCGTGCCCACTATCTCCGCTCTTTGGAGCGGTTGCTGATAGCACTGTGTAATTGTCAAATTCAATGTTCTGAAATTACCTGGATCTCCTTTGAAACCCTCTAAAAAAAACATTCCATTTACTGCCTTCTGTTCCTCTGCCGCTGACAGAGCTTTGCGCAAGAGACTGCCCATCACAGCAGAGCTATTTTGTCTTAAGAGCCTCCAGATGAATATTGTTGGGGCCTGACGATTGTCCTCCTTCATTACAAGATGAATACTGTGTTCACAAGTGTATGAACGCTCGAGTCTTTGTTCCTTAACCGTGTCTGCTGACACTGCTGCTTGACCCAGCTCCTCCAGCATCCCTTGTCGAGAGAGGGTCCAGCATGGAGATTGTTCTAAGACCTCCCGTAGCACCCACGGTGGAGAAGCAGAGTTACATTTATGTGTCTGTGGCTTTATCTCCTGACTGTCGCTCTGAGGTTTTGATCTCCTGTAGCCCCCAGACTCCCTCGCAGGCTTCTTGGGATGATTGGAAAAGGATTTCTCAGTCCTTTTAATGAGGAGGTGGGTGGAGGTGGAAGGTGTTTGGTGGGGGTGGATTGAGGATTGACAGTTGTGGGGGACTTTAATTCTGTTAGCTTTTCACAGGTTCTCATATTTCTTTGTTAGCTCTAAAAATCACTTTTTATTGGGAAAATGTTGTCTTCCCTCTTACCTTCTTGCCCAACCACACCATTTTTTCCCAGTAGGGAAAAAGGACAAGATCCCTTTGCCACTGCCTGAACTATATTCTGTGTTACATTCCGTTGCTGTGAGGTGTTTCTCCGTCCCAGCAACAGGAAGGCTAACTGTTAGCTTTGCCACAGGACAGCATCGGCACATCCCTGAAGGTACTGGAGGCGAGCCCGTGCATCAGCCTTTCTTGGGCTCCACCACCCCAGCCTCAGCAGGTGGCACTTTGTGCCAGATGCTTGTGATCCATGTGCCTGTAGGACAGGGAGCAGCGTGTGTACGTACAAGCACGTAGAACGGTGTCAAATCTGATTTGTTTTCATCCAGCCGGGGAGTAAAACCTGTCTGGATGCACCTGGCCACCATGTACTCCCCCGTGCAGACTGCCCTGTGCAGGACTAGCTTTCCATGGAAACCTCTTCCTGGCAACTTTGCCTCTGCAGAAGACATTAAATGATCAGCAGGCGTTTAAATATTCACCCTCATTTTTTCCATCCCTTTTATTAAAGTTCATATAATCCGAAGAAGCTTTTAAATGGTCCGTGGCTTAATTTATTCATTAAGGAATTAAAGCAATAAACAGTCTGTGTTTTGGCCTGATGCCGATGCTTTTTCTTTTTACTCTTACAACTTGCTGGGATGTCACAGAATCACTGTATGCTTTGGGTTAGAAGGGACCTCAAAGATTGTCTAGTTCCAACCCCTGCCATGGGCAGGGACACCTCTCACCAGACCAGGCTGCTCAAGGCCCCATCCAACCCGGCCTTGAACACATCCAGGGATCCAGGGGCTCCCCCAGCCGCTCTGGGCCTCCCCACCCTCAGAGTAAAGAATCTCTTCCTCATGTCTAACCACCCCTGCCTTCTCTCAGCATGAGGCATGTCTGAGACATGTCTGTCTCCTGCTTTAAAATACCAACACTGCATGTGCCCCTTGCTGCAGCTTTGGTGCCGTGGCGGCCTGCTCCCTGCCCTGTCAGATTGCTAACGAACTCTCACCTCTCTCAGGGCCACATCATGCCTGCAGCTGAACTCGTTCAGGCCCAGTTGCTTCAGAGGTGTTTCACAAGTGTGTTTTTCTGTCCAGGTTGCTTACAGAAGCCTTGCAGTATTGCACCCAGCTCTGTTAATTTTATGTAAATGAGGCGTAACACTTCCAGCAGCAATCCCAACCCTTTCAGCCAGTTTACACAGACCCTCTATCAGTCAATTCTCTGTGCTTTTCAGCTCTACAGCCTCTCACAAGTGGCTCTTTTACTACCTGTGTAGGGAATAAAAGCCACTTCAGTGGCACGGACTGGCAGTGTAGCGTGATTAAGTCAATGGTAAGGAAAGCTGGAAACTATTTCAAGTGACAGAGCAGAAATGTTTCCAGGTCAGTTTCTTATCAGGCAACCCAAAAGCTGATGTTGGATGGCAGTGTCAAAGCCTGGTACCAATATATCAAAGACATCTCTAATAGAGTCTGGGAAACCTTTTGGTTTGGGGGTTTTTACTCATTTTGGGCCTCTTGGACTTGATAAATGGGGGAAAATATCTCTGTATAAAAGAAGAAAATGGCTATTCAGAAAGTAAATTACTAACAGAGGTCTTAGCTTAATTTTTTAAAATTTTATTTTCTTAAGAGGCAATGAGTATTCGCTGGAACGCTTTCTGTATAAATCACTGCATATGTTATGTGTCTTAAATGTGAATGGAGGACTAACAGTTTAATATTCTCTGATGGTATGTGTGTGGTTGTAGGAAAACACTATGTAGGAAGCTAGAAACGTGCAACAAGTGCCCCAGTCTATTAGAGCATTGAGTGGATGAAGTGTGGCGCTGGGGAGGGTGCCTCATCACCCCACGCACGAGGAATGACGGGGAGTGGCTGGCAACTATTTGAAATAAGGGCTTTGGCAGTCTACTGGCAGGGAGGAATATGGAGAGGAACGCGTAAGGGGAGAATTTGGCTGAACTCAGCTTTTGCGTTGGTAAAATCAAGTACGAGTGGGGGCAAGGAGCATGGATGTCTGTCAGTGAAGGGACTGATGGGTTTTTTGACACTTGGTGGGAAGGTCAGCTTGAAAACTAATGCTTTGCAGGATCTCACTGGAGGTTTTCTAGACCAGGTCACAAGCTGAGAAATTGCAATGCTGGTGACTGCAACAGAAAAGGAAGATATTACCATCTAAATCCTCCTTCTTTTACCACCAGAGAATCATATTTTAGAAGATGTAAACAAATGCGTCATTGCTCTCCAAGAAAAAGATGTTGATGGCTTAGACCGCACAGCTGGCGCGATTCGGGGACGTGCTGCTCGAGTCATTCATGTTGTCACTTCTGAAATGGACAACTACGAACCCGGAGTCTACACCGAGAAGGTGCTGGAAGCCACAAAGTTACTGTCCAACACAGGTAAGGGTGGGTTACTCCCAAGATCCCTAAATTCATATTGCTTATGAGCTCAAGGGCAGCCAGGCACTAGTGCACCGTGGAATCTGTTGAAGACTCCATTTACATACTGTAATGAAAATTAGTGAGAGTTATTTCCAGAGCTGTTGCAAAATGAGAAATACAATTCTCCTGCGTTGACTGGTTTAAAACCCAGCAGTGCTCAAGGTCTCCCTGGATGCACTTGCTGTCATTGATGGAGCTGTGGGAAGCTAAAACACCAGGGAACGAGTCCCAGACCGTGAGTCAGGGCTTGAAAGTTATGCTGATCATCCTGCGGTGTTGTACCCAGCTCTGCCAGTGTTCAGGATCAGAAAAGAAGATTTCTGCCACATCAGCCCCATAGAATAAATTTGGGGGTAATAATTGAAGGTAAATTTTGTTTAATGCCTTTATATGCGTTAAAGAAACACGCTGAGCAATAAATTAGGGTGTCTGTCCTGTGAGCTGGCTGGTAGCACGCATACAGAGTAAGGGATGACTCTGGTTGCCTCAGCGCGTGCTGTGCCAACTCTTAGTTGTTGGGTTTGCTTTAATTACAACTTTGATGAAGAATGAAGGGTGACACTGGAGAAACGAACAGACTGTAAATGGTTCTGTGATGTTCTTCCTGGGGAGCAGTGAGTCACTGAAGTAGAGCAATGCAACCTGCCCTCTTCCAGTGCCTTGTTAAACTTGAGCTTCGTGATGGTAATATTGGGGATTTCCACCCTCCAAAAAGATGTACATCTATAGGGAGTATTAAACAGATGCTTAATATTCTATCCCATAATTTTGAACCGCTTCCCTTGGTGCTTTCTCCTTGCTCATGAGAAGGGTGTGATAAATTTTCACCATCTAAAGGAAAAAACCAAATAGAAGAGTGAGCAGAAATTGGAGTGGACATGAGACTCGAGCTATGGAATTGGTGTCCTTTTGTAATGAGTGTTCTGAATCTCAGTGGAGCCCCTGCAGGGTTTCCAGCCATAGTTAACAGCAAAGCACAGGCACATCTTTGACAGGAGTGTGTGGCCAAAAATGGCACTGGGACAGGAACTGATGGTTATTTTCTCTTCTTATTTCAGTTATGCCGCGGTTTACTGAGCAAGTGGAAGCTGCTGTGGAAGCGCTGAGCTCAGACCCTGCTCAGCCAATGGATGAAAACGAGTTTATCGATGCCTCGCGGCTGGTGTATGATGGAATACGAGACATTCGGAAAGCCGTACTGATGATCCGGGTGAGTGTCCCTTGAGCAGCTCTCTGTCTTCCTGCTTGCTTCCCCCCCATTTATTGCACTGACACGCATCAGCCTCGCTGAGAGCAGACAGCATGAGATTTCCCTTTAGCTCGTATTAACATTCTGAGTCTTAAAAACTGCTAATCACTCTGTGGAGTACTTCAGAAGTATGTTTGGATCCAAATTCATTAAACAGATCTGAGCATCAATGATAGCCAGAGTTGGGATGCCAGATACCCTTCACGCATCTCTTCGCATTGCCGTGCTAATGCCTTGCTTGTCAGAGCGCTAAAACCAGGGACCTTTGATTTAACTACAGCAACCAGGTTCTTAACTATAGATGGGTTTTGATGCTTTGAGAGCTTAGAAATAAAACCCGATGGCTCTTTATTAAGTAAAATTTGAGATTTGACTTCAGTCTGTAGCTCCTAGAGCCTGTGATTCATTAATTGGCTCACCTTGATAGAGCGGGTCTGGGTCATAAAGGCTTTGCTCTGCTCTGCGTGCGTGTTTGAGGTGCAGCGTGACTTGGAGGTCCTTGTTTCTGGGAGCTCAGGCAGCATTAGTCTGGAAGGAGGCGTGCAGGGAAGATGCAGAAGGGCTACTGCAGTTGATGGAAGGATCACAAGGAAGGAAGTTCTGGTTGAGGCAGACCTGTAGGCATATTTCTTGATTCTTAGTGTGGGGAAAATGGGCAAGAGCCAGACACAGCAAAAACAAATGTCGGGGTTTGACTCCTTTTTTCGCTTGTGCTTCTTTTTTCTTGTACTATTTTGTACTCCTCCTTTTACCTTGTCCCCCTCTGACTTGAAGGTAAACACCTTGCAGAGACACTGTCTTCATCTCTCAGAGTGGTAACCATTGGCGATAGGTATGTCAGGGAGGTGCAGTGCTGGAATATATGTGATTATAGTAACAGTTGCAATAGTATCTCCCATGTTTGCTGCTTGAAACAAAGAATCAGATGGAAAAGCAGCAGAAGAGCTGACAAGGACATATGTGCTCTATGGTTTTTTTTCAAACTTAAGCTTAGGACTTGCAGGCAGCCAATGGTAGATGAAGATATCAGTGCTTTCCTGCTAGGCAGGCAGGCTAATTTGATTCACCCCCCGCTAAAGTCCTTGTTATTCAGGACATGAAAGCATGACTGCCAACTCCACGTCATCAGTAATTAGCCAAGTTGGCGATGCCAGGAATCCTGACGTTTCCCCTTGTGCCGTGTCTCTGGTGTCAGGGTGCCATGGCTTTATCGCAGCTGCCGGGAGCTAACGGCACCTCAGTGGTGACACATCAGTGACCTATACAAAATTAAAATGTTCGTGTTTGTTGTCCAAAGGGCTGCAAGGCCTAGAATGAGTTTAGGATAAGAGAGCCACCCAGATGGAGAAGCCAGGCTGCTGCTTCTCTGGGGCTCTCGCAAACTGGACCACGGGAGTAACCACGCTCGCAGGGGGATGCTGCTGAGCTTGCCTGGAGTGAACAGGCTGATTCACTGAGTGCCTTGTCCAGCAGCATTTGTTCTGTACAGGAACCAGAAGGAAAAGTCACCCAGATATCTCACTTTGGTGTTTATGCAGTGTCTTCTCAGAACTAAAATCTTACTGTCTCCGAAGTTACTGGAGTAAAGCTCTTTACTCCCTGATCCCTGGGCAATCACTCGTCACCCACAGGGGAGTTCCTGCCCTTGCTGACAGGTCGAAAGGCAGAGTTACACTTTGTATTCTTTTGTTTAGGTAAGAAGGGGACTTGAGAATCACAAACAGTTTCTAAAGATGCAGCAGTTTGGGGTTTTTTAAATATTTTTTTAAACTATTGATACACTGAGCAACTTATTGGTATGGGACTTGGCTGATTTGGGGGATATACGCTGTTCTTCAAGGCACAGAGAGGAGATGGTGGCTGAAATACCCTAGGTCTTGATTGCCAGCACAGTTACCTTGACTTTTTGGCAACTATTTTCAATCTTCACTGCATCACAAGATGTCTGTCTTGGAAAACAAGTTTGTAAAATACTAAGCGTGGGAAAGAAATCCGAAGAACAGGGAGTTTATTTGCATTTTATCTGTTAATCACAATTTATTGCATTTATCAGTGAAGTTCTTTGTTGATCCAACTCTGCAAAATTGTCATTGAGTGCCACTCTAGGCAAAGATGTAGTATTTTGACAAACATGCTGTTTAAACTTGATAAGCTTTATAAAAAAGTTTGCCAGCTATAGACTGGCAGTAGCAAAAATAAATCCCAGGCAAGCAGGAACTAGGTCAGATGTGTTTAGCCTACAGCGTAAAAGCTGGCCTTTACTAGCTACAATTTTTCAGCTTTCCCTGAGGGATAAGACTAAATTTCGATATATTTTACCTGTTGTTAATTTAGTCGATGCTTTGGTTCCTAATTGGGCTGAAAACCTGTGGTTTTGAACCAGGCCTTAAAGCTGGGTGTAATGTTAGCTTCAGAATCTCAAGTGAAGCTTTCACGTTTAACTGAGTTGCAAAAATACTGTTCTTTTTGCCAAAAAACCCCCCTCTTTTTTCTCCCCTGTGTTTCGAATCCAGAGTGCATTAGTGTCCTGATAAATCTCAGATGTTTAGTTACTGGTGTGTAATTTTGGGGGTCCCCATGGTGTTAACACAAGCAGTCAAGCATATATAATCACACGTGTTCACAAGCTGAGCATGGTCCCTGTATTTACCTTTTTGTTGAAAACATGGAATAATTTTTACCTTAATCTGTTTCCATTCTCCCTTGCTTGAAAAACAATATTCTTGTTGATTTTTAGCAGCATGAAATCTGTCATTTGGCTCTGACTGAGTTACTCTTTCCTCAGACTCCTGAAGAGTTGGACGACTCTGACTTTGAGACTGAGGATTTTGATGTCCGAAGCAGAACAAGTATTCAGACCGAAGATGATCAGCTCATCGCTGGGCAGAGCGCAAGGGTAAGGAAGACATCGGAGCGCCAGAAACCCGTGACCTGCCTTCAGGAAATGGTCCAACTCCCTTTGAAAATCCAGGATACGTTTTTTGGGGGTGGTGCTGAAACTGGTGGATCAGAAAACTGCCAGATCAGAAAACTGCTGTCCATTAGTTTCCAGGTTTCTTCTAGGAAAGGGCACGTGAAACGCAGCATGGGTTGGTCTGATGGGTGTCAGAAACATCTGTGGTTTATTTTAGATGCTCTGAAAGACCAAAATCCTTTTGCTTCATACTTGGACATCACAGATGTTGTAGGTGCTGCCGTTGGATTAGGTGGAGGGAGACAGGGGGCAAATCATTCCATCATCCTGATGCTATTTTCAGGAGGCAAATACTGAGTTTCTGGGTGAGGACCAGAGAGCTCTGCGGCTCAGGCGCTTCTCACAAAATGCCTTCTCAGGCATGCTATGGTGTGAGTGTGGCTGCCAAGCCTTTAACTGAGGCAGTGTTGAGAGGAGCTCGGAACTAAAGTCATTTAAACTCACTGCATTTTCCATGACTGTTAAAAGCATTGATAGGTGATCTATAATCATTAATAGGTGATTTATGATCATTAATAGGGTAAAACTTAAAATCAGGGCGTTGAAGGAAAACCAGCCCTTACCTATTGTTTTTGACACGTCCCCTTCTGGATTGATACCAATTTGCTCTCTTGGGAAAATGCCACAAAGACTTTTCCATGAAGGCTCTTCCAGCCTGCAGCCAGGCAAGAAGTAGCCAGGCCTTATTTATCCAACTTCTGCCAGGGCGGCTTTGGAATGATGCTGACTGTGAGGAGTTTTTATGCTCTCCTCCTCACACAGGCACTCTCCATTCCTGCACCCTTCTCTCCCCTTTTATTTAAACGCCAGCAGCTCTGATTTACCTTGTAGACAGCTGCTGCCAGGGGCAGTTCCTGTGCTGAAGGCTCCTTTTCACTGGCTCCTGGAGGCACCAGTCTCCCTGGTGTTTATGAAGGCAAGGTCACCAAGTCTCATACAGGCTGTAAACCAAGGCTAATAGATTTTATTCAGGAGTAGGCACACACTCTTCATTTTTGTTTGCTCTTTCCTCAGCATGCGTGTTTCAAAACAGCATGTCCAGCTTTTTACAGGAAAGGGACTCGTAATATTTCTCCCGTGCATTGCAACACTAGAGGATACCCAAGTGGAACATCCTTTTAAAACTCTTAAAATGCGTAGAAAAGGCAAGTCTGCCTCCTCTTTGTGCAGCTTTTCTTTGATGGATAGCAATACCCAGCGAACCTGTTTGGTGCCTAGTAACTTCATCATGCAAATGCCCGTGTTTCGGGTGTCAGTGTGTCTTTCTGGGCACCCTTTCTGAAGAAGGAACATGAACTGTGGTTCAACATGGAAGGAAATGGTTTGGTAGAGGCTCTACATAGGGGATTGCTGTTAAAGTTTTATCCCCCATCTGCATGACTTCAATAGGTTAGTAATGAAATGTTCCCAAATTCCTTCTACAATCGGTGTAAGACAACCCTCTCTTCCAGGCTATCATGGCTCAGCTCCCTCAAGAGCAGAAAGCTAAGATTGCTGAGCAAGTCGCAAGCTTCCAGGAAGAAAAGAGCAAATTGGATGCTGAAGTATCAAAATGGGATGACAGCGGTAATGATATAATTGTTCTGGCAAAACAAATGTGCATGATTATGATGGAAATGACAGACTTCACCAGGTGAGCCTTTCTAATTTGTGCACACCCCACCTTCTCTCAGAGAGGGCTGGGGTGCTCATCTTTCAGTGAACTCTTTTGCAAGAGTCTTCAGAGGCTTTTAAGAGCCTCACTGCTTCTAATTTCCTTTAAATGTTCCCCTGTTACAGCCTGTGTGTTAACTCTCGAGCTGCATCACCGTGCAGTGACTGGCTGTAATAACTGTGTAAATTATCTGGAGTACACAGCAGTTATTGCCTGTCTGTCTCTTTCTCTTTCTTCGGGGTGATTTTTGTCCCAAGGAATTTATATACATATATTTCCTCAGTCATTTACAATATTAAATTCTATAGGCTTCTTGATACTGCTGTACTGCAGGAACAGCTCCTGGTACAGTTATTTGCAAAAGGAGGAGAGGGGGTTTGATGCCTCTTGAAATTCAGTTACCAGATTTTACCCAACACTGTTTTTTAATCTTGATGTTGCATTTCCACGAAAATTTGAAATCCATCTTCTAAAATGTTGTCTCTCATCATCATCAGGTTGCTTAAAACAGTAAAATGTAAAGAGGTTTTTATTCCTAGGTTTAATCTAAATATGGGGAGGGGCTGGAAGGGGGAAACTGTCTTGAAAATGAAGGTGCTGTAATGGTTACAGCTCCCTGTTCCTGCTCATGCAGTCTGAGTGAGGAATCCCTTCCAGTACTGTACAGAACAGGAGGAGTAAAGCCATATGTAGTTCACTCTTTTGGTTTCCTGATGCTAAAAGGTAGGCTCTGTTCTGCTCTGCAGAGGTAAAGGACCCCTGAAAAATACATCAGATGTGATTAGTGCAGCCAAGAAGATTGCAGAGGCTGGGTCAAGGATGGACAAGCTGGGACGGACTATTGCTGACCATGTAAGTCACAATTCATCTCCATAAGCCTCCAGCACAAACGAGCAGTGGGAGATCTTTTAGTACTGCAGACATGAGGAACAGCAGAAAATGTGTTTCGATTTGAGCTTTGGGGAGGGGTTAAACTGATTTTCCAGATTTGCTGCTGGAAAATTCCAGCCTTTTCTTTCTTGCTGCTCTCCTGCCACCCTGAGCAGTGTAAGCAGGTAAATCTGTCCAGCAGTCACACCAGCAGCTCCTTGGCTTAAACCAAACCCCTGCCTCTTTAAGGTAGCAACATGCCAACACCGCTTCGTGTCACCTGGTATCTAGGCCAGTTTCTCTAACCAAACAGGACTGAAACTGGATTCGTGTCACTCCTGTCATGCTCAGAACGTGCCCAGGACTTTCTGAAGCAATGACAGGCACAGGCAGCACCGTAATTACTGCACGTGGCCTCTTGCACAACCTTTAATCGTCTTTTGGATGCGGCTTTTTAATACTACTGATTTCCAAACACTCTGTGGGCTGAATGGTGAGGTTGTCAAACCCTCAGGGATTTCTTCAGCTGTCCAGTCAGAGATGATGAAGACTCTGAGCAAGGCACGTAGGGACCCCAGCATTTTCTGCGCCGGCCCAGGCTGCTTTGCATGTTGTTATGGTCCATGTCCAGCGATATTTGAAAGGAATTCTGTAGGACTGAAGGGACGTGGGGCAGTGTGGGGGTTTATACAACACATCCACCTGGCCTGAGCAGCTTCACAAACTGGGATGGGCCAAACCAAAGCACCTCTGGTCTCAGTCCACACCCAAATTGCTGAGAAACATCAGCTTTAGTAATGATACTCTGCCTTCAGGAGGCCCCGAAATGCAGGTAGGTTAAGTCTGAGATCATGGGCTGAACTTTAATTTTGGACAGCTGTGGGTTGCTTCCCAGCCCTTGGAATTTCTAATCCATAACACCAGGCTTTAAATAAAGCTGTGTCACTTTGGAGGGACATCTTTGTAATGCAGATCGCTCTCTCTTTAAACATTGCATCCAGAGGCTGTTGCCTTCACCCTAATATATTAATGACGTGGTGAGAAATGGTCAATGGGGAGATGAAGCTGAAAAGTGCTTTTTAAGACAGGTCTCCTTGCTGTTGCAGTTTGACAGCTGGATTTTGGGAGGAATCAGGTGTGCTCCCGCTGTAGGTAAATGAAGCCAGGCACTGTTTGTGTCAAGAGATCTCAGGGGACCTTAGGCTGAAGGTTTACAATGCTTTTTTTTCCCTTTCTTCCTTAATTCCCATGTTTTATGCAAACTTGGGATATGGCTTTCTGCACCGAGCCGTTCCAGAATGTAGAAGATGACTAAATGGCTCCTTTTAGTACAAGTAAGGTCCTTAAAAATGTAAAAGATTAAGCACATGTTTGAAGATAAATATGAGCGGGACTGTACAGTTAGTCATTTTGACAAGAATAAAGCTTTTTTCCCTGACTCTGTACTCTGCTAATACTTCCAGCTTGCATATTTCATTAGATATGCTTACATACTCTTCAGAAACTTGTGGTGATCTGTTACCGTGGAGCTGTGTGACAGCTACAGAGGACGTGTGGTGCAGTCGTTTCCGCGGAGCGCTAATGCCTTCCCATGCCTAATACAGCTTTTAACAAATGGATGGGGTTTTATGTCCTGTTCTCCGTGCGACACCGGGTGAATCATGACCCCTCGTGCTAGTGTGTCAGGAACTCCTAACTCCCGCCGTCAGGCAGTTTTACAGCACATTTCCTTTGAAACCATAAAAGCTATTATCCAAGGTATTTCACGTCTCTTGAAAAGTGTCTAGCCATCAGCTGGCAGCTTTTCCCAGAGGTGTTCCATCTTTCACTCAGAGCAGTGCTCTGCTTGTTTTCAATGGAATGGGGGAATCCGAAGACGTTACGAGCGCTCCACAAACGAACATGATTTGTGGCAAGACAATGACTCTCCCTGTTATTTTTACCCAATGCTGAATTTCTTACAAAGCAGCAGGAAAACGTTGTTGCTTTTGCTCATTGGTAGCGGTGGTTGTGCTGCAAGGAGCTCAGGGGAAGCGCAGGGATTGTCCCACTTCCCAGGAGATGCTGCAGCAGGGGGTTGCTGTTGAGAGTGGTCTGTGATCTGCGGATGCTGGTCCAGAGATGTGCTCCGGGCAGAGGGTAGTCTAGAGATGTGCTCTGAGCAGAGGCTGGTCTGGAGATGTGCTCCAGGCAGAGACTGGTCTGGAGATGTGCTCTGGGCAGAGGCTGACTGCTGTCCTGCCACGTGCCTCTCCTGCCACCCCTAAATGCCTGCTGGCAGCTCCACTCACCAAACAGT
The DNA here is from genome assembly GCA_013400835.1 of Zapornia atra. Lineage (NCBI taxonomy): Eukaryota > Metazoa > Chordata > Aves > Gruiformes > Rallidae > Zapornia > Zapornia atra. The sequence continues at coordinate 228,319 of VZTU01026908.1, forward strand.
GCTGAGCCCGGCTGTTACACAGGGCCAGTGGGGGCATTTTATTGTGAATTGTTGTCACCCTGAACTGGAGATCTAGTGGGAGGAAGAAAAATCTCGGCGGTCGGTTGCTGGCTTACACCTACCAGACACGTGGGGATGGGGGCTGGGTGCTTGTCTTAATCAGCACACACTGTGGGAGAGCTTTCCTGCCTTCCCTTCCCCTTTTCTTTGCAAAAAGGGAGGAAAAAAAAGTGATTCTGCTTCTCTGCAGGCTCAGCTGGGGTGGTAGGAAGCGGGCGTGCATGTGTGTTTGCTCCAGCATGGCTCCTGCGCTGGACTCGGAGCAGCCAGCTTAGCTTTTGCCAACAGCCATCACTGACAGCATCTCATATTGGGGGGGGAGTGGAGAGATGGCAGCAGGGGGGTTCCAACAAATGTGTTTCTGTCCACAGCTCTCTGTGTTGTGGGTACCCTCTGAGGTGAGCCCTGAGGACGGGTTGTGGCTACTGTAGGTCAGTAAGGAATGGGATCTTCCACAGGCAGGGTTGGGATTGCTGCTTTGGGTTTTGGGGTTAACCTGCAGGTTGCAGCGTAGGGAAGGACGGGGCTCACGCAGGCACCCGCAGTGCCTTTTGTTGCTGTGCTTTTTATCTTGTGTTACATCTCTATTCAAACATCATCTCTCTTTGAACTGCATTCGCTGTTCTGCTCGTAGAAGTAGCACACCCAGCATAGGATGTGGTTTTCCAGCTCACATCGTGTTGATATATAACAGGAGTAATATTTCCCTTCCTCCCACTTCCCCCGCGACGTTAGGTGCCTCCTCCAGCCACTGGCAAACACACAGCAGCCTCTTTCCTTGAGAGTGTCTCTCCTTAAAAGGTTCCCATCAGTGCACAGCCCATAAAGCACCCTGAATTGTTTAGCGGTCCTTCTGACGTGCTGTATTGTGCATTTGTCAACATTCAATTCGATCTGCCGCTGCGCTGCCGGTCGCTTTGTTAGATGAGCTGCTTGGGAGATGGAGAGCCTTTTCCAAACTGGGAATTGCAGCTTTTCATTAGCTCTTTGGCCAATGCTATTTGTGGACCTTCTCTAAAACATCTTGTACTGCTGACTAATATTGATTAGCTTAAAAAATTAACCTGCAAGCTCTGCTGCTTGGTTATTCATGGTTTTCACTGCACCGATGGAAGCAGCGTGCCTACGTTAGAGTTGCAGGATACTTCATTTCATGGGCTTTCCTTGGGAATAAGAAGGGGATTTCCATTAGTTTATGGACCCACAGGGTCAGGTGCCTGGAATGCCACCCAAATCTCTGCAACCTGTGTTACACAGCCCAATCTGCCTGTCCCAGCTTGCCAGGTATCCTGTGGCAGTGCACCATGTGTATGTGTGCATGCTGCCTGGGCACACAGCTCAGCACCCTGCGTCTTTGCATTCCTGGGTATGCTGAGGCACCGTGGTGGCTTCAAAGAAGAGCTCTCCTAGTCAGTGCAGGTCTGCAAATCTCAGCAGGGTCTGTCTGCTCACTAGGGAGAGCAGGGAGGTGCTGGGTGAAGAGAAGTGGGTGCTGCTTGGAGCAAGACTCTTCTCTCCTGGTCATGCCTGCCACTGGTACATCCCTGTGGCTGCTTGTGGTGTCTGTGAGGCTGGGGGCACGCCTTTGGACTCTGTGTGAGTGTGTGTGTGTGTAGGAGGTTCTGGAAAGCCTGAGTTTATTGACCGGGAACCATGTGCCGAGACCCCAGATGCTGGAGATCTATGAGTTTAGGAAGGTGGCGATCACTGCGGGGTCTGCCTTTAGTCCTGTCCTCGGTAACGCCAGTCTGAGCCCTGATGTGCTGCTGTGGTGCTGGACGCACAGGAAGGCTGCGAACAGCGCTGTCCGCCTCCAAGCAGAAAATTGGGGGGTCATTGTGAGTCTGGTCCTGGTTCTGCCCAGAAGACCTGTGAGCGCTCAGTGGTGGGGTGGGAAGAGGATGCACATGGTGGCCATTCCAGAGGAGGAAGCAGTGCGGTGGCTCGCAGAGTGGCAGAACCTGCACGGGGCTGCAGGCCAGGGTTTGGCCATGGCAGTTCTGACACATGCCGCATGAAGCATGTGGCCGTCGAAGCTGTTGGTGTTCTGTGCGTGCAGGAACACCCAACGCTACAGCTCCTGCTTTGGTCAGCAATGTGTGTGCTGCCAGCAGGAGCTCCTCACCCGCAGGCACCGGATCGTGACCTGTCAGGCCATAAGATTCCTGGCATCCCTCGTGCCATCGTGGATGTAACCAGACCCGTCTAAAAATCCGTCAGCTTGGGCACTGCTTGCAGCACAGCCGGTGATGTCTGGAGGCTGGAGCCCACCAACCACCCAAGTATTCACCCAGCCGTGAGTTTATGACCATGCTGAGGCTGTAGGTGCCCCGCAGGTGCTGCATGCCCAGGGCCAGACACGGCACGTGTGCCCTTGGGTTTGTTCATTGGCAGAGTCGGGGGGCAGAGGCTCTGTGGAGCTCAGTGCATACCAACCGCTTTGTTCCCTGGTTTTCACACAGACAGAGCGTGCCAGTAGGTCTGAGACAGCACGCTACTCTTTGGTCACCATTGGTTATCACTGCCATTGGTAAAGGTGCTGCAGGCCTGGCATGTAAGAGGCTTCCTGTAGCCTCTTTGCCTTACACTTGCAGATCCTGGTTTGGGCTGTGGCTGTCCCTCAGCTGGGCTCCTCTTGTTTGGAAATCCAACTTGAAACTGGCTCATTAATCATCTCACTGCTTGGCTCAGCAAGGCGAGGGAATGGCCCTTCTGTCTGTCCGAGCAAACAGCTTTCAGAACGGCCCCGCAGCCCCCGGTGCTGACCTGGTCTTTGGATTGCAAAGCTGAAAAAGTTACCTTTATCTCATGGCTGAGTGCTTCAGCAAACACTTAAAACATTTTATTTCATGCCTGGTGAGGGATGAGGTTTGCACACTGCTGAGAACAGGGAGCAGAAATCGGAGAAATATCTGCTTTGCTGGGTGTAATTGAGTAACCGTCGGGTTTATCATTTCCAAGCCTAAAATACTTCAGATAGAAAATTGAGGCTGGATGCGGTAACATCTGCTAGTTGCAACTTGAGATCTTGGATGTCAAATCATCACTGCTGTGTCCAGTGTATGGGAAACAGCTTCTGTAGTTAACAAACCTGCTCTGGTAAGGTTAGATAGCCCTTCTCCACCTCCTCCTCCTCCTCACAGGGAGCTCAAGGGCACCTGTGAAGCTGGACAGGGCCCTGGCAGTTTGTCCGGTGGCTACCCCCATGTTCTGACAGCCCTTGCTGGTTTTCACATGTATTTAGTGATGCCTGGGTACCACTCAGCTGTCTTCTGAAAACCAGAGCTCAGAGGAAGGGGGAATGATCTCTGGAGCACATTCAGAGGTCTGGAGCGGAGTTGTCTTGTTCTCCCCCTAAATTTCTGTTCCCATGTTTGTGATTGCAAACTTCACCTTTGTTTTTCCAGTGCCCCGACTCGGCGTGCAAGCAGGACCTCCTGGCCTACCTGCAGCGCATCGCTCTGTACTGCCATCAGCTCAACATCTGTAGCAAAGTGAAGGCTGAAGTGCAGAACCTCGGCGGGGAGCTGGTTGTATCTGGGGTATGTATGGACTCAGACATGTCCAGTTCTTGTGACATCGCTTCCAGGTATAACTATTTCTCCAAGCCAAGCTTTTCTGCTAAACATTATAGAATACAGATTTTGGAGCATTCAGTCAAAGTTGTAATGCATGCAAATTTTCTAATGGTGCCTGCATCGCCACCGCAGTCTTGGAGGAGATGCTCACTGCAAGGGCGAAGGATAGAGGTTCTGCTTTCCCTCACTCAGCCGTGTGTGTAGACAGACTCACTTTTCCTTTCTGTGATCTCTGTGTTTTTCCAGACCGGTTTTCCCTCTTAGTGTGAAGGTAAATCACTTTAATCAGCACAGCTAAACCTGCCCTGCCTCTCTGCACAGCCTTGGAGCATGCTGGGGTCCTGCAATGCTCCAGAGATGTTCATATTTCAGTTGCTGTGCCCTGAGGAGCACAGGGACTTTTAGTGGCTGCTCTGGTTTATGTCGGCTGAAAGCTGCCGTGGGCCAGCCGCTTCCTTATTCTACCCATTACTTAGCAAATAGTTTCTTCACTGTAGTTCATGAAATGCTTCTTCCTGAGAGGAATCTGTGTGGCGAGCCTTTGAGGGGAGGGGAACAGAGCTAAATCCTTCAAATCTTCTGGTGTGTTCTGCCTTGCTCTGTGTGGGTGCCTTTGATCACTTTTGCCCATCCATCCCATGCCCCAGAAAGGAAGTTCAAAGAAGGGACAGAAATGCCTGATGGACCAGTATCACCACAGCAAATGGAAAGACCAGCCAACCCCCTTCTGCCTTTCAGAGATTCCACTTCAACTCAACCAGCTCATCTTTTTCCCCCCTTAATCTCACTCACACGTCTGGTTTTCCCCACAAACGAGCCAGAAGTGTGGATCAAGCCGGCAGCAGCCGAGGGAGCTCTGCCACAAGCTGCAGTGGTGGCCAAGGGCCGCGCTTGCCCAAGTTTAGCACCTTCACACGGCCGCTGTGCTGCACCCGGGCTGCTGCCAGGCCCACACACTCGGATTTCCAGCACAGCAGCACCGAGTGATGAGATGTAATGAAACCTGTGCTGCTGTGTGGCTCTGTCACATGCCGGATGCCCCCTCAGCGGGAAGGCTGAAGGCACTGTGCTGTCAAAGAAGTAGACGTGTCGTTATGCAGTAGTATGTACTCCAGGGTTTTACTGTGATTACTCAGTGTCCTCAGACTGGGCGTGCCCACCTGCTGTACGCTCATTACGTGAAGCGGGCTGGCACCCATAGTCTGACTCCTGGTTCTGTCTGTCCTCCACACATCTCTCTGCTGGGGCCATGTACCACTGGTAGCAGCCTTGAGCTTCTGCCAGCTTACCAGGGAAGACCTCTGCCAGCCCAGCGTCTTCACCTCTCTAAAAGTAAAACTCTGGTCAGCGTTAGCACCCTCCCCTATCCCTGTACTGCAGAACCCCTGTGCAAGCAGAGCGATAACCCCGCAGTGGGAGCTTTTACCCTGAGCACTCCGACAGTTCCTTGGGAGAGGCATCTCCCTGTGTTCGCTGCATTCAGCCCCATCCTTCCTGCTGTGGAGATAGCCAAATGCAATGAAAGCCCTTCCCAGCATGACGACTGGGGCAAGCAGCGCATGCAGCACTGGTTTGCTGCAGGGTGCAGGTCAGACCTGCCGCTGCGGTACTCAAAAGGCAGCATGATGGAGAGGAAGGTACCGGCACTGTCGGGAAGGCAACCAACTGTCCCCACTTTGCTGCCAGACAAGCAGCGGCTTCAAGTCTCTCCCCAAACCTTCCTTAGATGCCTACAGCGCTGGAATTTGGGTGTGTTGAGGTGGCTGAGCTCCTGTGTAAGGTTTATGCAGAAACCCTGGCTGAGACCCACCCCCTGCTCAGGCTTTTGGGGCTCACAAGCTGGAGGTCCCACCGCGAGCAGGCACTGGCACCCAGAGAAGTGGGCTCCCAGCGGAGGTCACCCCACTGCTCCTCCCCTCTCCTTCCCCCTGCCCCACTTGTGCCTTTTCCTCCCTGCACGTGCTGAAGCCTCCACAAGTGCTTCACCTTTTCCCTCTTTTACTGCTCCTGGAAGTGGGGAGATGCCTGGGAAAGGGCTCCAGGCCTGGCAGAAGATGCCGTCGCATTCCTTCCTTTCCAATGTGACCTAATATTCTAGGGTGATTTAAATATGTATTATTGGTGATTAAGATATTACTACAGCTTTATTAATTCCATTAGCGAATAAGCTACTGTTAAATTTTAGTCACAAAAGCAAACAGCAGCATACAAATCCTTTTGATTGCCATTAATACGGAGAGGGCGGAGACCGTGGGCAAGCGCTGCGCTTCTCTTAACCGCCTAGCGCCCGAGGGCGAATACCACCTTGAACTGGAACCTCCGGTTCCAAAAGAATCTCAGAACTGTAGGGGTTGGAAGGGGCCTCCAGAGCTCACTGAGTCCAACCCCCTGCCAAAGCAGGGTCCCTAAGACAGGTCACACAGCTCAGCATCCAGACAGGTCTGGAATCTCTCCAGAGGAAACTCCACACCCCTGGGGCAGCCTGTCCCAGGGCTCCCTCACCCTCACCAGGAAGTTCTTCTGCATGTTGGTGCAGAACTCCCTGTGCTCCAACTTGAGGCCATTGCCCCTTGTCCTGTCCCCACAGACCACTGAGAAGAGGCTGGCCATTTCTCCCTGTGTCCCACACTTGAGATATCGATAACCATTGATCAGATCGACTCTCAGGCTTCTTTTCTCCAGGCTTGAACAGCCCCAGGTCACTCAGCCTTTCCTTGTAGGGGAGATGCTCCAGTCCTTTAATCATCTTCGTAGCCCTCAGCTGGACTCTCTCCAGGAGATCCCTGAAGCCCCAGGAAAAAGCATCCTCAAGTGCTCTTACACCCCAGTATTGCTGTGCTTCCCAGGGTGTACTGTGCTCGTATGGGGTTCGTGACCTGTAACGCTTGTGTGTTCCCCTTCGGCAGGTGGACAGCGCCATGTCTCTTATCCAAGCAGCCAAGAACCTGATGAACGCAGTGGTGCAAACCGTGAAGGCTTCCTACGTGGCGTCAACCAAGTACCAGAAGTCCCAGGGCATGGCTTCACTCAATCTTCCCGCCGTCTCCTGGAAGATGAAGGCTCCAGAGAAGAAACCCCTGGTCAAGAGGGAGAAACAAGACGAAACCCAAACTAAAATCAAGAGAGCATCCCAGAAGAAACACGTGAACCCGGTGCAGGCTCTCAGTGAATTCAAAGCGATGGAGAGTATTTAGAGAGGTCTCTATCCTGCTCTTTCCTTCTCTCTCTAGGGCACTACTGCTACTTCCAGAACTTGGAATATCCAGAGGATTTTTTTTCAAAAGTTTACTTTTCCTCAAAATTTATTTACTTAATATAATTTTGATAACTTTGTCTAGAGTACGCGGGGAACTACTCCCATTGATCGGCCCTATCGGCATAGCCTCAGCCCGCGGAAGTGTGTTGCTTTAGATTGCTTTTAGGTGGCAGGGGTGTGTTTCTAGAGGAAAATTCTTTTGTATAATCTTGCTTTAAATAAAATATTCTATAACCAAAGAGGGTTTGACAGTGACACTAACGGTTAACACTAACAGTTGAATCATGCTACTCCGAGACTGCAGTTTTTCATTGCCATCAAGAGAGGAAAATTAGATCTTTTCATTCTTTAAAAGAAATAATTAGTTAAAGTATTGTATGTATTAGTGTATTCCTGCTGCTGGGGTGGAGAGGGAACAAGCTTTGCACGCTCCAAGGAATATGAAACTACAGCAGGTGCCGGCTGTGCTGCTGCAGGAGTGGGACCACAACTGGAAAATACCCCGAAGAACCACACGCCCCCAGCCCGGGCTGGGTTTCGCAGCGGTTGGTGGTGCCGGGTTCTGTGATGCTGCTTTTCCTGGGGCTGCGACAGAGCCACCAGCCACCTGCGCGTCCCGGCGAGCGAGCGGGACACCCCCGGTTCCTCTGCTGCCGGCCGGCCTTTCGCAGGGGGGGGCTTTCACACCCATCTCTCCCGTTAAAACCTACGATCGCGGAGGCGGCCAATTCCTTCTGTATGACACCGGATGGGAATTTCAATGCTGGTTACAAATTACTCATGTATTTTGCTGCGGGACACTAATAAAGTTGCTTTTACCAGCCGGAGTATTGTGGTGCTGTGAATGGAGCGGGTGCCCAGCCCGCCCCTGCTCCCCCTCCCCGCCATTCAGATGCAAATCGGCTTTGTACTCATTTCTCATAATTGCTCTGCATCCCGCCTTGGGCTTCCAAAGGCACCCAGCAAATAATGTTTGCTCAGGCTGCAATTTAGCCTATACGTTATTTGCGATAACTAGCGCTACAAGGTATAATTTCCCTGTCTTATTTAAATTTTATGAATTTCAGTGTGTTTTACACGTACCAATAAAGTCCAGCGTTGGAGGAGCAGCGCTTGCGCGGGTCAGAGTGGCGTTGGCTCTTTCTCTTCAGCATCCATTAACAGGGAAAGCAGCCTGTGCTGTAGTTAATGTTTTCCACTGTGTCTGCATTTCAGAGCCGATCCTTGGCAGTGTTGTGTTATAATTTTATTTATCTCGATCAGTTTATAATTTACTATATCAAGGTTATTGCTGTCGTGTTACCCAAATGCTGATCAGAATTAAGCTAAATAGTTGGTGGGCTATTTTTGCCAAATCTATGATGTTTTCATGCATTTCGGCCTCTAGAGCACAGAAACTCAACTGCTGATTTGCAGCTCGAGTCCCTACGCCCTTAGCATCTCCCTGGGTGTCTGCTGGCTGGTGGCGGGGGGAGCTCCTGCTGACGTTGAGGAGTTAATGAAACAGATAAGCTGTGGATCTTGGTAGCTCTGTAATCATTAACTGCTTTTATACACCAGGGTTTGATGTTTATTCCCTCTGGTATTGATACATCGGTCACAGAGGCGGCATTCCCTGGGCTCTTCAGTGGCTCTAACCCCCCCAGAATGTGATCTGCTAACAAGCTTCAAAAAAACAACCCTTGCATTAAGATGCGTAGACAAATTTATATGTATTTATCTTTTAATTACATTTGTTTTACAAACTCCAAGCACCGAGGTGGCAAGGGATGAGAACGCGGTTGGGCAGGAGTGAAGCTTGCAGGGCGGCATTGGGGGACAGGAGGAGGCTGAAACCCCCGACTCACGGCAGCAAACAGGGCAAGGTGGTTGGTACTTGGCTATTGTGCTGCTCCGCAGGGTGCGCCATGGCTGCGCATGGTGCCATGGACTTGGCTGAGCACAGCACATTCCTTCCATGCCTCTATAACCAGGCTCTGTCAGCCAAGTGGGTGAACCTGGTGAAATGGATGGAGTGGCCTCTGCCAGGAAGCTCTTGATGGTGTCCATGCATCAGGAACCTCTGTGTCACATCTGCATAGACTAACACCTGGTCTTACAGGGCCAGCAAGTGCCAATGCCTCGCCTCGGGGTGAAGCCCAAACCCCACTTGCCCCAGAGGAGCCGGCACTGGGGCAGCACCAGCTCCTGCTCCTCGTGCCCCAAGCAAAGCAGCAAGGGGGCAGCTCCAGCTTGTTCAGCGCTGGACCCAAGCAGGTGGCTCTGTGGTGTAGCCCCGATGAGTCGGGGAACGCCAGCCTTGAGCAGAGCCTCCTGCATGAAACCGCAGCGGTGGCTGCACAGCGAGGGCCGTCCAGACGCGAGGGAAGCTGTAACTTTATTAGAGAGCCAATTGAAAAGAATTACAGTAATTACTGCTTGATGTAATTAACCGCTGGGGAAGGGCTCCTGCAGTTGATCTCCACTGTGGCTGCTGTTGGGGAACGCTCTCTCCTGGGGGGAGCCTGAGTGACCGTGTCAGGTTGTAAAAGCTGAGCAGGTACGAGGTGGGAAAGCTTTTTGGCCACATGCCCTGATGGTGTGAGGTGAGTGCAGCCATCCGCCCCTTCCCAGCTGCTCAGCATCGCACTCCGTTCTGCCAGAGAAGGGAGCTGGAGGCACCACGGGGCTGGGGACAGAGGGGACCTGTGGTGGCTTTGGACTGGGAAGGGTTGTGGGACCGCCCTGCCCACTGGTGTGGGTGGGAGCTGGGCACAGCTGCTCCCCAGTCACCGCCTGAAACACACCAAAGTGGTCTTTCAACAGAAGGATTTGGGGGTGGATTTTGGGGTTGGTGTTTGGATTTTTTTTGCCCTGCTGTGGGCTGGCAGCACCCAGTGAGGCTGTGCCCCAGCCCCATGGCCTGGCAGCCGCCCAGTAAGCAGGGACCTGGCTGCGCAGGGACGCGCAGCAAGAGGAATCTGCCTTATCTTCTAAAGTGAATTAGTGAAACCACATTAAATCCCCATGAGATAGTCTTCTTCTAAATTTCAAGTGCTCTTAATTCAATTCAGCGGTGAATCAAGGCACGTTGAATTTATGCCGCTTTAATTGCGTGTGAAGGCTTCACGACGAGGTTTAATGCTGTTTAACGAATTCCTTTGCCATTCAGCGCTCTGCCTTCGCTCAGACCAGTTTTGCTGCTGCCTGGCTCCAAGACCAGCCCCAGGCAGGGCAGCTGGGGGCTGTCCTAGCTGGCTGGGGATCCAAGTGGGCGGGATGGGATGGGTGCAGAGGGGAGCAGAGCACCCTAAGCTGCATTGTCTGATGGTAACTTGGGTGACAGCACATGGTCACCAGGTTCCAAATGAGCCGAAGTGGCCAAACCTCAGACATACGATGGCACAGGAGGGCAGAGGGAGGGTGAGGGGCATGTGTGCTCAAATTCCCAACAAACTGGTGGGGAAGGGCAACTCCTTTCACAGGCTGGAGGCTCAGGCCACCTGGATGTGGTGGCCCCAAGACCCGCAGCAGCTCTGGCCTTGGTGGGGCAATCACTGCAGCCACCCCCTGCCCAGAATGGGGCCACCTGCATTCCCATCCCCTCCAGCTCC
>VZTU01026908.1:241506-252813 GCA_013400835.1 Zapornia atra
CCCCTCCCCGGTGTGTGTGTTAATAAGGACGCTGTCGGTGCCCTCACCCAGCAGTGGGACCTCACTGAGCCCTGCAGTTTATTCAGAAGTGCACTTACACCGGTGACATCAGACCTCACACTGCTGCCCTGGATTACCTGGAACCAAACCGAACCTGCAGCTGCATTCATCTCAGTTCCTGAATGATGGTGTTGACCGAGCCAAGGAGCTCCTTGAAGTAGCCATCTTTGTCACCTTCCCTCTGCTCCTCTGCTGCCAGCTCCTCGTACTCGCTGCGCAGGAGGCTGAGGGTGGTGCTGAGGGCCTGGTCCCCCCGGTAACGCTCCTTGCAGAAGGCCATCAGCACGCCCACAGTCTTGAGGACCTTCTCTCGAGTGTCATGCTCTGGCACAGCCAGGAGGTTGGAAACAACCACGCACCAGTCCTGCTCCACCACCGCAGGGACCAGCTTCACTTGCCGGTACTGCTGGAGCTTCTCTTCCGTTTGATCCCCATGCTGTGAGTCCTCCAGCAGCATCTGTGGGAAGAGGTGGGACATGGATTCATTTCCCTATCAGAGAGCAGGAGGTGATGGAGAAGGTGGAAGCAGGTCCTGTAACACCTGCCTTGGGAGGTGACTCACAAAGGAAAACCAAGGTTGTGCCCTGGGTCAGTGTTGCCATGCCATGGGCTGGCTAACCACCCTGGAAAACTCCCAGGGACCAGGGGGCTCAGTACCACGCAGCCCCCTGGAAGGGGACTGGGCCCTGTGAGGTCTCTGGCTCTGCTGCCCTGGGCTCCAAGCAGACATGGCTGCTGGGCCTCGCACTGCTCTCCGGAGGAGATGGAGATTGTGGTCTCCTCCAGCCCGGCCAGACCCTCCCCAGCCAGTGTGGCTGGCAAACCAGCCCCTCTCACTGGGAGGTGCCAGGAGGAGTGGGCAGGCAGGGCTGCCCCTGCCCCAGCCACAAGCGTGAAGTCCCCTGAGCAGGCTGTGCACCCCAAGATCCCCTGACTTGTCTGGTAGCCACTGGTGCTAATTACCATGTCTGAGCTTCACTAATTAGCTCTGCATAAGGCAGGGCCGGCTTGCCTCAGCCTGCTGAAGGCAGATGAGGACTCTGCCAGGCTGGAGAGCAGAGACCTAGCCCTGGGGACAGGAGAGGGCAGGCAGCGTCTCCAGGGGCTGCCACCAGATGATCCCTTCCCTGGGAGCTGCGTGGGTCCCCAGGGGCACACATGACACCTTCCCTGAGCTTGTCACTGGCTTGCCAATGGCATCCTGCTGTCCCAGGATGACATTTATCCCACTGATTTGGGGGCCATAGTGGGGACAAAGAGGGACAAGGCTGAGATGTCCCTCTTCTGCTCCCCCAAGAGGGCTGCCTGGTGAGCCTGTGGGGCGCGCAGTGTGTGTGGGAAGAAGGGCAGGCATCGGGAGCCCTGGCAAGTTGTGCCATGGCAGTTACTACTGTCACACTGACCTATGTCACCTGTGTCCCCCGTGTGCCACCCTCGCTCAGATCGGCCCTGCTTCCCGCAGGCACCGAGGGCCCCCCAGCTCCTCCCTGAAGGGGCTGGGATTGGTACATGGCATTCCCTGTCCATAGGGCAGTGAAAAATCCCTGTTTCCGCATAAAGCCAAGGGCTTTATTTCAGCAAGGCCTGGGCAGGCCAGAGAGCCGGGCAGTGAGTAACCGTGTGAGGGCTGATAAAAGCAAGTGCAGAGTCCTCCTCCTGGGAAGGGATAACTGTTTGAATCAGTACAGGCTGGGGGTGACCTGCTGGAGAGGAGCTCTGCGGAGAAGGACCTGAGGCTATGACAGGCTGGCCATGAGCCAGCAGTGTGCCCAGGGGCCAAGAAGGCCAATGGGATCCTGGGGGCATCAGGAGGAGTGTGGCAAGCAGGTCAAAGGAGGTGATCCTCCCCCTCTGCTCTGCCCTGGTCACTCCGCCTGGAGTGTTGTGTCCAGTTCTGGGCTTCCTGGTATAAAAGGGACAAGGATCTCCTGGAGAGAGTCTAGCCAAGGGCTACAGAGATGGTTAAGAGCCCGAAGGTTTAAGCTAGCACAGGGCTCTCCCAGGCACTTGTGTCCTAGAGCGGTGGCCCGTGGGCTGAATGGATGCCAGGGACCAGCACTGACACTGGATCAGCCTCTCCTCGCCCTCGGTCTGCAAGGATGGTCGAGGCCCCTGTGGCTTGTCAAGGGTGTCAGGGTGGGGAGCGCCTGGCCAGGACCCGTGTCCGTGACCTCCCCCTGCTTGCAGCTCCTCACCTTCTCCATGATGAGGTCGTAGAGCAGCGTGACCACACGGACACGGAGGGTCTCTGTCCCTTTCTGCCTGAAGAGGCTCCGGAGGACCTGGAGACCACCCAGCTTGAGGAACTGCTGCTGGGCATAAGGGAAGTGTCTCAGCATGGAGGAGAGTGCAAAGAGAGCCTGGAGGGGAGAGACAAATTATCAGCGTGGCAGCCACGGTGACCACCAGTCTTCATGGTTTCCCACAGGGCAGGAGAAACGCTCTCATGCAGCTGTGAGGAGCTCCCCAGCACCTGAACAGGCCTGGTGCCATCATCACTCACATCCATCAGTCCTTGGTAGAGACTCTGGGCTAAGAACAAGGAGAAAGAGGGGCCAAGTGGCGCTGCTCAGCAGACCCCCATTCCCCCGAGATGATTTGGTTGCCTGGGGAACATCCTTGCCCTGTTACCTGTGCGGCCCAAGGGCAAGGCCCCACGACTCCCAGGTCACAGCCCCGCACCAAGGTCTGTCGTGGCAGTGGCGAGACACCGCCGGGCCTTGTGCAGCACAGGGTTAATGCTGAGGAGGTGACTGGGGCCAAGCGAGAGGTTTACACTGGCCTGGTTGTGATGGCAGCAGTTCAGCAAGGGGACAGGACCATTCTGCCCCGGGGAGAGCGGGACAGGAGGCACTGAGGTGGGCCAGGCGTCCAAGGCCTCCACACACAGATCGGATCTGACAGCTGCGTCTTCCCCAGCCTCATTTGTTTCTATTTTCCATCTCCCGAGTTGCCGCCGGTGAATGGGGGGATGTTTCCATCTCCCTTTTTAACCACGGGCCAAAGGATGGGGGGTTGGGGGGGAAGAAATGCCCTTTTGGCCCAGCTGCCGTGCCCTGCTGTGTGTGCCGGCGCAGGAAACCCACCCGAGCGGGAGCTGCGGGCTGCAGCCCTGGGTGGGAAGGGGCCAGGCACCCAGGCCTCAGCGGGATCCTGATCCTGCCCTGGAGGGAGACGGGAGGCACACACAGCACAGGAACTGGGAATTCAAAGCCTCTGACCCCATGGAGAAGGGGGTTCAGCCCTCAGAGCCTCTTGTAATACCACACATAAGTGCAGACACCACTGAGCTCATTCCCAGGCTGCCAGCAGGACGCATTCAGGCTTGCTGGAAGGGACGGCCTGCACCCAGCACCCTGGGGCTCCTGCAGTGCTGGTGGGGGGTTCTGTACACCCAGCCACCCCATCCCACCCCAACGTGAGCTGCCAGCCGAGCCATGGGCACTCCTGCTAGCAGCTCCAGGCACTCCGTGCTGCACCTCTCCAGTCAGGACCTGCTCCCAGCCACAAAGAGCATCCCCCGTGGCTCTCCCTCATGGCAGGACTCTTACCCTGGATTGAGGGAAGCATATTTAGGGGAGCTCACCAGCACACCGGCAGCACACCGCTCTCTGCACAACAGCAGGTGTGTTACAGATGGACAGAAGAGCTGGCGGATCCCTCGCCCCGCCGAACCCCCTCTCGCGGGAGGTCACCATGTTAAATGCTGAGGTTGGGCTTCCAGGAGCAGCCAGATCATTTTCCGGCCTGTAAACAGAGGCGGCACCGCACGCTAAAGCGAGGGTAATGAGATCTCATGCTCCAGGGAGTCCAGCAAAGAGGGAGGGCAGCTGCAAGGAAGCCCCCACCCCGACGGACAGCGCTGCACATTTGGCTGGGGGCTCTCGGCGTTGCTCGGCTGGCTCCAGAGCCACTGCCAAAGGCAGGACACAGGGCTGGCTCCAGCAATTAGCTCCTTCCAAATGTCAGTTCCCATGTTTGTTAGCCTCTGATGGTTATTTCTGCCATGGGGACCCCAGGGGAGCTGCAGCACCCGGCCCTGAGCCCCATGGGGCTGGTAGGGCTGCGATGCTGGCAGCAGGGACGAGGCCTGCAGCATTGGGGTAGGGGTCCAGGGCTGCCAGGGGTGGTCAGGCACCCAGGGTGCAATGGAGCCCCCTCCTCAGCAGGGTCCCATGCTCTCGCAATGTTGGCGATGTCCTGAGAGTGCTTACATCGCGTTGAGTGCAAGAAGATCCTTACCCAGGGGCACAACCCCAGCCACTCACCTTCTTCTTGACAGCCAGGGGCTGCTCTGTAGCCAGAATGACCAGGAGCTTCTGCAGTGCGCCGCCCTCGATCGCTTCTATCTGCACCTTGGGGTTGCTGCAGGGACAGAAGCGAGAGGTAGGTCACCATCACAGTGGGTCTGGGGCAGCACCCCCACGGTGGATGCCATCCAGGGGCCTCAACCCAGAGCAAACCCCAGCAGCTCCCACCAACTGCTGCTCATGGCTGCGGAGAAGCTGGGAAGCCCTGTGTGCCACCCCAAACATGGCACGGGTCTGGTGCAACCTGAAGCAATGGCAGTGGGGCTGGGGATGGGCACACTGGGTTGTTTGGCCACCCCACCACATCCCGCCCTCCTCTGCAGCTGTTCATCCTCTCACTTCATGTCACGTCTATTCCGGAACAGACTTCTACATTTCAGCTCCTTACTCCCCCTCTCTCTTGCTGTGACCTGATGATTTATACCCAGGCCGCCATGCTGCAGCATGGCTCCTCCCTCCAGCTCACAGGGAGGAGAAGGTCCCTTTGTCCCCAGGCCTCTGACTCACCAACTGTGCCTGGCCTCACCACACACACACCTCACACTTTTCTCTGGGGACTGAATCCATCTGTCTGTCTGCAAGAACCAGGCTACAGCTGCGGGTCTGGCTGTGACCAGCTGCCCTGGTGCCGGCACACGGAGCCAGACCTTGCCTGCCGTCCGCACTGTGGCACCGGCTGCTGGGGCAGGGGCCCCACAGACACACAGGCACTTTGCAAGCCCACTGCTGGCACAGCTGGGAAGGCAGCGGAGGGGTCAGATGCTACAGGACTCCCTTTTTGACAGATCTTTCTGCAACGTACTGACTGTCTGCCCCCCTGATCCTGGGTCTCCTGTGCTCTGAGCAAGAGCTCCAGTGCTTCAGCCCTTGCTCTACTCTGAAGCAGTAATTGCACTGTGGGCAGCCAAAGGTCCCTGCTACGGCAACACAGCCACAGTGCTCACTGCTACCAACCAGTGCGCCAAGCATCATTCAAGAAATAAGAGAGACAGAGGCAGACAGGGTCATAAAGAACCCAAACGAGAAGACAAATGGGACTTGGGCAGGGAGCAGCTTTGAATTAAACCCATGGCTCCCAGAAATACAGCCCAACACTGAGCTCATCTGTGTCACCCATGGTGCCAGGCAAGCTCCCCAACCTGCCCCGCTCCCATCCAGGTGCTGCTGCTTACACCATTTGGAGCTGTCCACAGCCCAGGGTGTGCCAGTTCCTGGCTGCAATTACCAGGCAGGAAAAACGGGGGTTCTTGTAAGTCACCCTTGGTTCCTTCTTCCTCCCCAGCTTGCTGTGGTGGGCAACCAGGCAGAGCCATGGGACCCTGCCAAGGACGGGGACATCACGACCTCCCCGGGCAGGGCAGGAAGAAGAATAGACCCTGGAGTTTCATGATCCTCCTGCAGAAGAGTTTTTCATCACAGATACCCATGTGCTGACACTGCTGCAGCTCAGCATCCCTGGGAGCAAGCCAGCCTCTGGGAGGGCCTGAGTCCAGGTGGGACCTGATGCCTGTACCAAGGTGTGTTTGTCCCCCATCCTCACCATGGCAAGAGGTGTGGCAGTGTCTCCTACTGCACCAACAGGATGTTACTTTCCACCTCGGCACGGTGGGAAATAACCCATGTGACACCCCCCCTTTCCTGCAGAGCAGTGAAACTTCCTGCTGGTGTGAAACTCCCTGTGCTCCAACTTGAGTCCATTGCCCCTTGTCCTGTTCCCACAGACCACTGAGAAGAGGCTGGCCATTTCCCCCTGTGTCCCACACTTCAGATATTGATAACCATTGATCAGATCCCCTCTCAGTCTTCTTTTCTCCAGGCTGAGCAGCCCCAGGTCACTCAGTCTTTCCTCACAGAGGAGATGCTCCAGGCCCTTCATCATCTTCGTAGCCAGGAAACTTCTGGACTCTCCAGGAGATCCCTGTCTTTTTTGCACCAGGAAAAAGCATCAACACCAAAACCTTCAGCTGTCCCCAGGCAACCCCAGGACACCAGCCCACCCCATCCCCCCAAGCTGACCATCTCTGCTCTCCCCTCCAGCCTTTCCCGCAGCCCCACGGACAGCCACAGCCCCTCCAGTGCAGGGATGGTGCTGCAGTCCCACAGCGTCACGGTGCCCTCTCCAGCCTCAGCAACTTCTCCTCAGGCAAAGCCAGGAAGAAGAGTGTGGTGGTGAGATGGAGGACAGATTGCAGAGCAGCCAGGGTTTGGCTGAAGACCCCTCTTACATACCCCAGCAGGCAGAAAGGTGCTAAGCGTGACCTTCACCTCAAAAGAGCCGGAGAGAAGTAATGTCCCTCCTACAGAAGTGAATGAATCCTGCATCTCCTTCTGGTCCAGAAGGATTTGTGAGCTGGGCTCGTGATTAGACTCCTCTGGGAGTCCAGAGACAAAGACACACTGCAAAGAAATGCGGCAGCGAGAAGCCATCCATGCCCAAAGGTACTGGAGGTGCCCTTGGCACCACTAGGGCCCAGGCAGCACCCGAGTCGGGGCAGCTGAGCACAGCCACGCAGGACAGGGGCAGGAAACCTTCCCGGGGTCAAGACCAGGGCCCTGCACATCCTCTGAACCCAGGTAGAAGCTCAGACACAGCCCTCCCACCATGACAGGCTCTGCTGCAAACCAGGCAGGAGGAAGGAGAGGGGTTGGGGGGGTTCCCAGCTCCTTTTTCCAGTTCTTTTATCCAGCACTGGCAGCTTTGGGCTCTGCCTGTCTCTGTACACGTGGGTTGTGCTTGTTTCAGCTCAGAGCTTTTCTAGGGGAAAGCTCAGCTCTGCCTGGCACATCCATCATCAGCCACACGCTCTCCGTGCTGGGGCGAGTGAGAGGCAAAGGAACCACATCTGCATTTCCAGAACCCCAGGAGGAGCCGGCACCAACGACACACAGAAAATAAAACTTCTGATCCAAAATCCTGATCAAATTTCCCATACAAGTCACTGCACTGGGCAAGGGAGACCAGAGTTAGAGCTTGTCTTAGCATAACCACTCCAAAAGGCGCCTCTCCTACACCAGAGAGCTCTTAGTGCCACTCCATGAAAACATCAAGTTCAGGATATCCAAGTTCTTTTGTCACATCTGCCTGAAATAAATAATAAAAAACTCCACAGCAAGGGACCCAACTGCGAAAGTGCTGCGCCTCTCAGTGCTCCCTTAGTCACCCGGAGCATTGGATCTAATTAAAGTCTCTGAACCGTGGAGCTTTTGCTGAGGAGCAGCTCTGGAGGCTCGGAAGGCTTCCCGGCCGGTGGGCGTGCTGCTCGCTGCTCGGCAGCTCTGTGGTTTCATGTCCCCACTGCCGGTTCCCTAGGACAGGTCGCACAGGGAGGCGTCCAGATGGGGCTTGAATATCTCCAGAGAAGAAGACTCCACACCCCTCTGGGCAGCCTGTCCCAGGGCTCTGTCACCCTCACTGAGAGGAAGTTCTTACAGACTGGAGACACTCCCTGATCTACAGCAATGGCACAGATCTGGGGGTGCTCAGCAGATGAGATCAGCCAGCCTCAAACCTGGGTGAAGAACAGCTGCAGGGCTACAGGGGCTTGACGCAAGTGCCCCGCTTGGGTTCAAGTAGCTTCCCAAGAGAGACCCTCTGTGCTAAACAGCTCCAGTGTGCCCTGGGAGGATCCACCCTCACTGTGGGGTCACACCACATCCCCTCCAGATGTGGCCCCCACTGCATACCCGAGGTCCTCGTGCCTCCCAGCCATGTGGCCCACGTCCATCAGCTCCATCTCTCCCTCACTCAGGCAAACAAGCCCAGGGACAGGCTCGCTGGGGTTGAGCCATGCAAGAAACCACCTGGGTACTGGGACGGGCAGCTGCTGGGTTCATGCTGGCCAAGATGCACTGAGCAGGGGTGAAGAGCTTGGGGAGACCAGCAGGCATCTCTAGCTGTCCTCAAATGCCCACACCATTGTCTCTGAGAAAGCTCCTGAGAAAGCTCTGTCACACAGTTGGCTTTGTCCTTGGGCAGGAGATTCTGAACTTTGTGAGATGCAGGACACCCCTCCCCAATGGAGAGAGGGAGCTGCGGCTTTGCCCAGGGCAGATTTAACGTGTGACACTTCCCTCCTGGTGACTGGAGGAGGGGGACTGTGCCCTTCAGGTGAGAGGGGCACATGAAGGGGAGGGAGAGCCAGGAGAAAACCTCCCTCTGAGCCTGCCTGCTGCAGCTCACAATGGCAGAGGGAATGCTCCATTTTCTGCCAGTTTATATTTCACTGCGTTGGAGTTACAACTTCCCACGAGGGGCCAGGAATGATTACAGTCAAGGCTTGTTTGCCAGAACACCGCAAGCCTCAGCGGTGCATGGAGAGGGGAGGAGAAGCAATAACAACACGGGCTGACACACCGTGATCAGCACGGCTGGAGTAAGACTGAAATGATGCTGCTGCTGTGCCCATCACTGGTGGCAGCTCCTGGTGAAAGCAGAGATGGGACCCAGCATCTTCCACCAGCCAATGGGTCAAGACACTTTCTTCCTCCTTCCTTTTCCCCCTCCAATAAAGCTGCCTGTGGAAGTGGCAAGACCTTTAGAATGGGGATGACCTTTAAGACGGGAATGACCAACCAGAGGACCCACCAGCACCTCCAGGATCCCTGGAGGAGATGTGGTCTGCCAAGGTGGGACCAGAGCCCTCGGAACAGCCTCTCCACACGCTGTGGTTCTCCAGCACCTCACTGTGTGGCTGCTGGGGACCTGCTTGTGGGACGGCTTCTGGGTCTCCCTGGCTTCAAGAGGAGCTGCACCAGCTACATGGCCACGGATGTTGCTCCTGCAAATCCAGCTCAGGCTTTGCCTTTGCCATTTGCACCAGCAAACTCACTGCATAGAAGCAGCTCCTGTTTGGCTGAAGAAAGGATATTTTAAGAGTACTACGTGTAAGAGATATCTGTTAGGAGATATCCTGGGAGGAACAGGGTAAGGGTGACCCCAAGTACACATACCCAAATTTAAAAGGGCCTTGTAGAAGTTTTTCTAGACCACACATGCGAGGGGCGTGGGAAGACTGAAAAGCAGCAACACAGCCCCGAGGCAACAGCGGCTCTCGAGTTAAGTGGGAGCTTGTGATACAGCAGCAAAATTAGATTGAAATTAAAAATAAAAAAAAAATAGGAAAAGCAAGCAGTGTGGTGGGACCTGGGGACTTGGAAGCGCAGGGCAGGGAGGTAAACGCTGTCGTCTCTCCTGCTTCGGCAAGGACACACACAGAATGTTTATTTCTTGCCCTGCTTGTTGTCCAAACCACATGAGACCCTAGGAAAATAAAAGGGTCATCACCTTACTCTGAGCATCCTGCTGACACCAGGTAGAGGAGGACCAAAAAGAGGTGCCGATGGGGATGTGCAAGGAGCATAGCCCTTCTCCTGCCCTGGCTGGAGCATGTCCCACTGCAGTGGGGGACTGCGTGCCTGCTCTCATAGGCACCGGCTGCTGAGTTACAGCAGCATCCTTCCCCAGGGCATGGCGGGGGAAGTCTGGAGCTCGGGCTTTGATGAAAGCCCAGTGTGACGGTGAAAAGGCATGATAATCACCGGGCTAGACAGGACTTAATGGGTCTCTTCTCTCGTCAGAACCAGCGGTCTGCGATGCCGCGTGGGAAATCAAAGCCGGGGATCAAAGTCTGTGAGTCTGTGAAACAGCCTAAAAAATTTAGTACAGTCGATTTAGCTTGTGCTGTAACCTGGGGATCAGCAAGAGGCAGCACGGCAGCACAGCTTACCTTGCCCTCCCCCTCCCTTCAGCCCCCCACCCCCCAGTTCCCACTCCAAAAATACGTTAATGAAGAAAACGAGCACACCGATGCTTTGCTGGCAGGAGAGCGAGGAGCTGAGACATACCTGTGATGGCATTATCCTGAGAGAGGGCTCCAAGCCGTGCTCGGCCTCTCAAACCTTCACACCTGGGTAAGAGCTTGAAAGGCATCGGAAAAGGTCGGACATGGAAAGCAGTGCAAGCAGGGGCCCGCGTGAGGAGGCCGACAGCTTTGTCAGAGGCCTCTGCAGTCAGGGGGCTCTGACAGCTCTTGGAAGTATATTCACGCTAAAATTATCTGGCAAATAACAGGGAGATCAAATTTATCATCACCATGTCAGCGTGTAAAGGTCTGCCTTGAATTCGCAATTCCAGCCCAAACAATAGCGCTAAGTCCAGCTCTGAACAAGGGCTGAAAGAGGAGGCAGGATGTCAAGCAGCCCGTTAATGCTCCCACAGCTGAGCTTCAGAGTGCAGTGTTAAGAAAAAACCCACCCAACGCTGAAACAGCCCCAGTGAGAAGTGCTGTGTGTGGAGAACACGGCCTCCTACATGAGCTATTCCCTGGGCAATGCCTGCAGCCAACCCAGCTGGCTCCAAACCCACAACTCCCCTGGTGTGTATCCCATGGGGTACGTCTCCTCCTGGAGTCTGTTCTGGAGGAGAACCAGGACAATTCAATGCAAACCACTCGCATCCCCCTGCGCGAGCCCATCCCCTGAAACATGCCCCGGCTCTCCGCGGGATGCCAGCAAGTGATGCTCAAGCGTGGGGCTTGTGAATCTTTTCCAAAAACATGTGTTCAACACAGAGTCCTTCCATTCTTTCAGTCTCATGCTACCAAAAAGGAGCTGGGACATTTGCACCCACAATATGAGACGTACAAAATAACCCCATCCCAGTGAAGCTGCCTGCTACTCTTCAGACCGTAGCCAAAGGGTGGTGGTCAATGGGTCTATGTCCAGGTGGAGGCCGGTGACAAGCGGTGTCCCCCAGGGGTCTGTCTTGGGACCGGTGCTCTTTAACATCTTTATCAATGACATCGATGATGGAATTGAGTGCACCCTCAGCAAGTTTGCGGATGACACCAAGCTGAGTGGTGTGGTCAACACCCTAGAAGGAAAGGAAGCCATCCAGAGGGATCTTGACAGGCTGGGAAGATGGGCCCAGGGGAACCTA
>VZTU01026908.1:253214-342597 GCA_013400835.1 Zapornia atra
CCTGAAGGGAGCTTATAAGCAGGAGGGGATTCAACTTTTTAAAAGGGTAGATAATGGCAGGACAAGGGGGAATGGATTAAAACTAAAGGAAGTAAGGTTTAGATTAGATATTAGGGGGAAGTTTTTTACAGAAAGAGTGGTGAGGTGCTGGAACAGGCTGCCCAGAGAAGTAGTGGATGCCCCGTCCCTAGAAGTGTTCAAGGCCAGGTTGGATGGGGCCCTGGGCAACCTTGTGTAGCTCCAGGCCTGAGGTTGGTGGCCCTGCCTGTGGCAGGGGGGTTGGAGCTCTATGATCCTTGGGGTTCCTTCCAACCCATGCCATTCTATGATTCTATGATTCTATAATTAGGAGGAGGAATGAAGCACAGCCAAACCCCCACCAAGGTCCGCATGCGGCAGGACTGGCCTAGAAAGCCTCTTCCCTGAGCATCAGCTCCAACTGGAGTTTACTACAGACAAAGGCCTTCAGAGCTGTGACTTAAGGATCTTAAAAACCACCCAGAAAAACGGGGTCCTAAGTAGTTACACCGATCAAAATACAATGGAGAAGGAAGTGGGGGTGAGAGGGGCAAACCTGACAAAAGGAAAGCGAGGTTTCAATAGGCAACACAATACAACAATTTCATCGGAAAGATGTGAGGCATAAAAGAGACGTTAGATGTTCAAAAGCCCAGAATACAGGAGAGATGCAAAAAGAAAAACCTCGAGAAGATGAAAATCTCCACTTCAATGCAATGCTGCCTTCTCACTTTCTACCAAGCCAGGCGCTCATCGCGGTAGCGGGGGAGCGGCAGCATCCCTGCGAGAGCAACACATCTCAACGTGACATAATGGGTTACATCGATGCGAGTATGGGTTTTAATGAGCAATTAGGTTATTGAGTATTTGTCGCTAAGAAGAGAATAGAACCGCAGAGAATAAGCTGGAGCAGAGTATGTGATTCTGGGATTTTGACGGGCTAATGCGCTGCTTGAACCGGGGGAGCGTGAGTCACCCCAGCGAGGAGGCAGGAATAGCGTGGAAGGCTGCCTGGAAAAACCTGGGGGAACCTTGGCCTGCTCTCAACCATGTATCTGCATCTCAGGCACCAGCAGAGAGAGCTGAGCTTCTTAGGAGCCCTGCAACAGCCCCACTGAAAGCAGGATGGTTACAAAGTCAGTCCTGGTATGGGTGAGCCCTGTGCTCCCTGGGGACACGGTGACATTGGGTTCAACCAGGGAGAACTGCTCTCGGATAGGTTACGCAGTGGATTACATGACCCAGCAGTGTGCTCTTGCAGCTCAGAAGGGCAATGGGATCCTGGGCTCCATCAGAAGAGGGGTGGCCAGCAGGGACAGGGAGGTGATTACCTAACCTGAGCTCGCCAGCCCTTGGCAGTCATGACGGCTTTGAGTGGGAAGCATAGAGCAGAGCTACCTCTCACGGTGTGACCAGGGTCAAGAGCCATGGAGAGCCCCGCGGGGAGGGGACCTGGCTCCATGAGCCCTGCGAGGGCAAGGCTAAGGCAGCTAATATTTTGGCACAGGGAAATAAAATAATCAGATGAGCTGCAGTGCTGTAATGTAGCATAACAGATGGATAATTAGATTTATATGAAGAGCTGTAAAAGTAAGTAATTAAATGAAAAAACAGAAGAGCAAATGTGCCACAGCGACACCTCACAAGGGTGCGGGAAGCATCCGGAGCCAGAGCCAGCGGCCCAGCCGCAGCCAAGCCGGGGTATCCATCTGGGTCAACTGAAATGAGTTGTCACCCAAAGCACAATGGAGAGGAGTAATGTGAGCAGAGGGACCGAGTCGAACTGCAGTGAAACCCTCTTCCTCCTCACCTCTCTGCGGAGCAGGGTCGAAGGCTGAATACCAGCTCTGGACAGTAACAAACCCCAGCAGGGCAGATTGTCTACAGAACACATGCACCACACACCCACACTTACATTGTAGGACAAAGGCCACCATGAAAAGGGGCTGGAGATGGTGGTGGCAGCAAAGCGAGCCCCAGCAGGAATCTCACTGTGCGTCAGGCTCCCCAGGACACCCCAGAGCCCCTCTCTTCTCCTGACCCTTGGCTTCACCAGCTCCGAGCTTTATTTTGGTGCCCGCACATACCCCCAGCTATGTGAAGGTCAGTGCTGACAGCCGGTGACTCGCTGGTCTCCAGTGGAGGGTTGGCCTTGTCACCTGAAGCTCCTACCCAGGCCAGGACAAGCGAGGGGCTGCAGCTCTCACGAGCCTCAGATACTCACTCAGCTTCCACGAGTTCAATAGAAGACCCGCAAAGGCACTTTATGGTTAAAAAACAAAGGGTTTTGGGTTCGTGGGGCTGCTGTGTCAGCACAGTGCTGGAGAAGCCTGCGAAGGCAAGGGTAAGAAACAGCCCCATGAAAGCGAGCCCATCTTCTCCCTTCTCCTGATGGTGAAGGATGGGTCCATGCCGTCCACTCCAGAGGGTCTGTCAACCCACTGTGATTTAAGAGCCAGACTGGGCGACTCACGCTCCATCTGCAACCATCGATCGAGGGCACTGCGTGAGCTCCTTCCCAGCGCAACGCACTGAATGACTGATCCTTCCAGGTAGGTGTACGAGCAAGTGCTCCGTGGTGCATGGGGAAGGACATCCCGGGCACTCCCCCAGCACTCCATCACCCAAACTGATGCTTTATTTTGAGGCATAAATCAACCTTAAGGCTACGTGTGCCACACTCACCAACCGCTCCCCAGGCATTTGTGAAAGCCTGTGTATCAGTGCCTAAGGAAGGGGTCGGTTTCATCAGGGGCCATGTCAATACCAAGCGAGCAGCTCTCTACATGTAGAGGAAGGACTCATTTATTCCCATGCTATTCTGGCCAGAGCCCACAAAGCCCACACTGATTTCTTTTCAAAAACCACAAAGAGGAAGAACAACAATATTGCAGGATTAATACCATGTCCTTGAGCTCATCCGGTGTTTTCCATCACAGGGACTTCAAAGCACCCTCTGATTTATGGATGGGGAAACCAAAAGAGCTCCCAGGAGCATTGGTAGCCACACTGGGGTGCAAGCGTGAGTCCTGGGGTCCGACCTCTCTGCTCATCCCCTTCTTCACACTTCTTTTCTCTGCACACCACCTACCTCCTGGCTCCAAACCTCAACCAGTCAGGGTCCTGCCTAACCCTTAGCCACTGCTGCAGGGCCCCTGAATGTGACCCTTCCACAACAGCATCTCACAGAGGGGCAGCTTTGCAGGGAAGCATCCCTGTGAGGCCTGCCGTACTGCACTGAGCATAACTCATGGCATGCAAAGTTACTCAAATGTTCCCAAAAAACCTATTCACACACCTTAGGTACCACAAAAACACTGCAAAAGCTGTCTGAAAGTCCCACAAGAAGAAATCCTCCGTACAGATGGATGGGCTCCTAACATTCAGCTCATATTCTCCAGCGGCAGCTAACGCATCCCACTGATAATCCTGAGACATGTTAAAAGGTGGCCTCAGGCCAAGACCTTCTATTGTTATTCACTTTATTTGTTTGCTTGCTCATTTGAGCTGATTTTTCTTTAAGACAAGTACTAATAATATTTTAAAAAAGAAAAGAAAAAGAACCCCCAAGCCTTTCCCTTGCCTGGCATGTCCCTGTTGGGAATGCCAGCAGAGTGCCGGCACTCCCCAGCTCTTCCCCGAGACACAAAGCGAAGTGTGAGAACAGGCACTTCACTTCTCTCCCTTCCAGCAGCATCTCTGCGATGCTCTGTCCTATTTTAACCCTGCCATCTGTTCTGCAAGGCTCCGCGTTCCTCCCGTAACCGAGGAAGGCAGTGCTCTGCATCAAGCAAACCTATCATCTCCCATCCGCTTCGCTTATGGCCGAGCCCTGGCGCACCCCTGAGTGCCACGACGGAAGGTATCGCTCTTAACCAACCCTCCTGCTCGTTGCTTACAATCCTCATCCTAGCTCATCCCGCTCCTCTGCAGGGAAGAGGAGATGCTGGATTGCAGGGAGCATCACACCCACTGCCCTGTCATCTCTGAAGGTCTGGCTGCTCCTGGCCACCCCCCGGTGTAACAGCGCTATTACAATCGTTTCAGACTTGAAAAGTGGATTTGTTTCACTGAGTCATGATTCAAAAAATGAGACTTTGCTCCATTTACAAAAGCAAATCACCATCTTGCAAATGCCAAGCACAGATTGCAGCTCCGAAAGCGAAGCCTGGGGAATGCTTCCAGCCAGAGAGAGAATGGCAAAGCTGCATCTGCAAAAGCTGGGAAACCTTTTATTTTTTTCTTATTTATCCATTTTTCATCAACAGAAAGCATGACCTGTGGAATACCAGCTCCTGAAGAAACCTAATGACCTCATTCTGCATTGAACGACTTGATCAGTGTTAACAGAGGGGAAAGCAACAGCAGGATAGCCGCCATGGGTGCAGGACTGCGATGCTGGAACGCAACCCACAGCCAATTCCAGCCAGTCCCAGGGTGGGAAGCCCTCGAGGAAAACTCGGGAGCCACAGAAAGCACAAGCAATCCTTTCTGCTTTCTGATTCATCCCCACTCAAACGCCCATGTGCCACAGCAGAGGAGGCTGGAACTGCTACATTTAGGATGACATTTAAAAATCAAGGTTGCGCTGCTGATGGTCATTAAAAACCCAACAGCATTTTTTCCCAAACAAGTGGGTACTCACACCAATGTCCCTGCCAAATATCAGCACAGCAGTCAGCCTTCCAGCAGCTTCAGTGAAAGATAAAGGCGAATTGCACTCACCTGTAATTACCATTATTACTGTCGTCATTGTTTCTTAAACACCACTATATACCTTTACATTTACTAAATACAAAATAAGACAGACCCATTTTCCCAAGCCTTTTTAAGTGTCACATTCATCCCACAACGTTAGACACCTAAAATTAAGACATCTAGCTCAGATGAGCTATCGGGGCTTGCTCAGTGATGTGTCCCACTCTGTGGCCTGCACATCTCTGGAGACCCAGCCACTGCTCCCTCTGTCACCACGGGACTTGCCCGAGCTAATCCTGAAATCAACCCCTGCTCAGGGCTTTAGGTGCGCTCGTAAGGTGCCCAAGGAATTCATGGTCACCAGCAGCAAGCAGAAACGATGATCTGACCCTGAGAGATGTCTCTGACTCTGGTTTTACAACAGAATAATTTTTCCTTTGGAGGCTCCCTACAGCTCTCTGGAGGTCTTTCTGTCTCTCTTGTCTGGCCGGAGATGAAGCCTGGAGAGTTAGTGCAGGTGGATGCTCGTGAAGGAAAACTGAAGCTAGGTGATGTGGATCCCATCTTCAAAAGAGGGTGAAGGAAACATCTATCAATGCCTGAATCAAGCTGTCAAGGCAGGGGGGTTAGACCCGATGATCTCTTGAGGTCCCTTCCAACCCCTACAATTCTGTGAGTTAAAATGACCAAGCTAGCTAATAAAATATGGTAATGATACAATGAATCCATGTGTGTGTATATACATACGTATATATATACATATATATATATAAAAAAGCTGCAGCAGGAACCTCAACTAACCTGGATGCTCAGAAAGGGCTGGAGTGAGGAGAGAAACCATATTCAGAAGGGCTAGAAGAGCAATGAGATAATTATGCAAGAAGAAGGGAACTTCAGCAGTGTTCAGCAGGAACTTCAGCAGGAACTTCAGAACAGATACCTCTACAAAGACAGCTGACATATGCTTAATGACCTTAAAGGCAAGGAGAAAAAGCCCTCACTAGCAGTGGTGGAGGAGGGAGCTGACAGACAGACATAGCCTGGCAATGAAATGGTTAGGAAAAGCCAGGAAGATCTTGAGGTGAACAAAGCCTTTGTAGTGGGGAGCAGTGATACGGGCATTAGAAGTAGGTTCTGCAAGGCAGGAGATAAAGGCTTAATCAGCAGGGCAGGAGAAAGATGAGATGCCTGGATTTGGAAACAGCTTGGATGCGAAGGGCGAAGGAGGAAGCAGGGTTCGATTTATTCAACGCTCTGGAACTGTGGAAAGACATACGCTACGCAAATGTTAGTTGTGATGATCACTTCCCACTGCTAGACTTCGTTAGGAGAGGACGGGAAGGTGACACAACCAGAAGTTCACACATGTGCTGTGAAGGCGCGGGAGGAGAGGAGACGTGCCAGTAATTGCCGGGATGTAGAAGCCCAGTCGATCGCAGCCTAGTAAACAAATCTGGGGCTGCGTTCCCAGCTGCCTCGTACTGAGGAGAGAAGGAAGCCACTGCCCCATCAACGGGTCTGCTAAGGGCATGGTACACGCTGCTGGGTGGCCTGCCTGCCCCGGGGGTGCTGGGTTGTTGTGGAAGGTGTAGATGTTTAAGGACAGCATTTCAGAAACTGATGGTCCTAGACTGGTGCTCCCTGCCCAGCCAGACACTCGTGAACCCACCTGGGAGCTCCCCGCTCTGAGCTAGTGTAGAGCTTCTCCCTGCAACATCCATCAGTTCAGCACACAGCAGCCAGACTGATGCGGGGCCATGTACACGACGGGGCTGCCACAGCCTCCAGCTGAGTACACAAACACGGTGAGAAGAGAAGCTGCCCGCTCTGCACTAATGACTGACACGAGTGCATCATCCTCCTCCCTTGACCATCCACTGGAGCATGAGCACTGGCCTCCTTCCCAAGCAGAGCCAATGTTACCTCCCGCAGACTGCCAATTTGTGACAATGAGCGCAGCAGCCACAAACATCCTGCCTTCTTCTGTTCTTACTCACATCCTTCCCTCTCTGCTCCCTGCATCAGCACGGGCACCAGCTTCCCAGCAGTCCCAGGGGAATCAGTATGGCTCTTCATCCTCCCCCACTGTACAGGCCAGTTCTTCAGCCTACCTCAGAGCTGATGGTACGGAGTGGTACCAGCACAGCAAGGCGAGACCTCTCCCCAGGCTGTGCAATGCAGAGTCCAGGTGACCTGTCCGAGCAGCTGCTGGGAAACCACCACTCAACACACCAACCTACCTCCTTCCCACTCTTATTCTGCCTGTTGTGCAAAAGCAAGAAAACATTCTCAGTTTGACCTAAACTGATTGGTTTGAAGTTCAGCCAGGGCCAGCATCTACTCTTCTCTCCCAGGAGGGCCCACCACACAGTAGGGGTTGGACACAAAGCGCTTACCAGGCTGGAAACAGGACTCAGGCAGGGTTTGTTTAGAACTGTTACTTTAGTTCAAATCGTCTCTCTTTAGTATCTCGTTAGTATCCACCAGAGCCTGGTACTCTTGTGGGCCTGACATGCCAGGTCATTGGATCCACATAGTCCAATAAACTCTGTTATCCCTCTCCTCCACCTGGCTGGAGGCAGGGCCCCTCTAATGCTGCTGATCATATTTGCTGTTCACTGGTTGAATAAAGGACTTAGAGGTCCCTTCAAGAGGATCAGACATATGTTCCCTGTGGATCCCCCAAACACAGCACCGATCTTCTAGCATGCCTGTCATGGGGTGAACCTGGGCAAGATCCGGGCCTCAAGCACTCGTCCCTGCTCCCATCCTTCACACTGTGCCCTGACAGCACACAGTGCATAACGCCTTGGATACTCTGGGTCTGTGTATTTAGGGTGACAGATCTCTGCGTCTCACAGCACAGATGTGGGGGCCCGCAGCTGACCTGGACCGCTGCTCTGTACTGAAATGTAGGCCACAAAGCTACTTCAGCTCTGCTTCTGCTTGTAAATCAGGGGCTTACATATGTAATTGGCCCAGAGTAAGAGCAAACAACAGTAGTAGCACAGTGCCAGCAATTATTCATGGCTCTAACAAGCCCTGTAGCAGTGAGAGCCAGGTTGCAGGGATCCGGCTCCTCACTGCACCTAGGAAAAACAAAACCTCTGCAGGCTTTGGCCAGCGGAGTTTCCCTTTCTGGGGAGAGCTCGAGGGGGTAGCAATGAGTTTGGCGTCTTTTTCCCTTTTTCATTCCCTAAGAACATCACTCATGTCCACTTGTCAGGGCAGGGATTATGTTGGCTACGATTTGGAGGTTTGGAAGAAGCCCAGTGATGGGCAGGGCGCCGGGTGTTCCCTGCGCTGGGAACAAGCACGGCTGAGCCCCATCCCTCGGCACACGGGATACAGAGTACACTGTCCCCAGGCAGCCTGACCTCCCAGCCCCGGCGCTGAGCCAGCAGCCAGCCTGCAGATGAGCTGTCATCCCTGGAGAAGACATACTACCACTTGCCCCAACACTTCTGGGCAAAGGACCATTCTGTGCAAGGGCAGAGATGCTGACCTGGTGTCTCAGACAGGTTATCAAGGGCATCCTCGTTGGGAAAGCCCTCCTTCAGGCGGAGCTGCCATCAGCACGCTACCTCTCCTTGCGCTCTCCAACCAACCATGCCTTACATCACACTGTAAGGGGGCAATGCAGCTGCTCCAGGGCTTGCAGGATGAAAAGTGGGATGGGATCATTCTTTCAGCTATGCACGTTTCTCACGCACAACACCAGAGCAACTCCTAAAAAACTCTTCTGGCACATTGCTCAAAACCAACATGGTCTTCCTTGATGGCAAAGACCCCGCTGGCAACAGAAGGCCACGCACTGGGTGGTCCTCACAAGCCCAGACAACACCCTGCTGAGATATTATCAATTTCAGCCATAGAATCACAGCATCTCCTGAGCTGTGAGGGACCCATAAGGATCAACGGCCAAGGCTGAGAGGCAGCGAGCAGTGAAAGGCGTTAAGGATGGAGCAAATGACAGGTGGCAAACCTGCAGCCTGATGTGCTGGAAGGCACCACGCAGGTGTAGGTGACTGCCAGCACCCCTTCACATGCCAAACAGGCACATCACTGCACCACAAGCACAGCACTCATCCCAGTGCCCTAAAAACCAATGCCTCAAGTCTTCTCCTTGGTTCCTGCTAAGTGGAACACAATGTCACCTAGCACAAAGGCCTAGATGCCCTCCCACACATGCCTCCTCCTACACCCATTGGCCAAGGGCTGCAGGGTCCATGGCCCAGCAGCTCTGCTGGCCTCACGCTCCCCCAGCATCACATTATCCCTTTGCTACCTCAACATTCACTAGGTAGCAGGAGATTTATCCCATTCCAGCAGCAACTTGGGGCATGATAGTAACAGGGACCTTCAACATGCTTCAGACCTCCGAGGTCAGAAGGTCTGAGGTACTGGTAGACTTCCTTAACCACAAGCCAACTGTTCTGTATTCTTCTCTGGCGTGCCTGGTTGGGTGTTTTTCCTGCTTTAAGAGCTTGATGAGCATGAATGGGAAGCGCTCAGTAAGGACTGCTGTTCCCCCTTTGCTAGGTAAACCTTCCCTCTTCATAAATTTTCCGTTACTACCAAGTTTTAGCGTCTTCTGAAGGAAACAGCGTTCGTCACAGTTCAGAAGGGACCTTTTGGCCTAATCCCCACTAGAAAAACTGCCAAGCCGATCCTCCCAGCTCACAATTAACAGCGACAGAGACTTCGCCATACTGGGCAATGTGGTGCTGCTATGACAACAGGAACGGAAGACTTGTTAAGGGCCTCATCGAGAGGGATAACGAGCAATCACAGCTCACGGGAAGGCAGAAATCAATGAGAGCTGTTGATATCGCAACATTTTGCTGGATCAGGCCAGGTATTGGGTGAGCTTTGAAAAGCTGACTCGCATCCTTACCGCACGGTCACCGCGAGTACAACTTCTGAGGACAGGCAGATTCCTGGGGAGTAGAGATGAATATTCATGAAGGAGCTCAGTTTGGGAGAGGAAATGAATCAAGTGTGACAAATGCCGCCTATTAGGAAAAGAGGGTGGCGTCTATTTTTAGTGAAGTTGAGCAAACATTAAAGCTCACTCTCTAAGAACTCCAAATAATACGGCTGGCTGGCTCTGCCTCCCCATCGCCAGAGAAGAACTCAGCAGCACGTTGCCACCAGCCTGAACAGAAGTTCTCCGATTGAGCCCCCGTACGTGTTTTATAAAAACACAAGTTTTAATCTCTAATCTGCATGGGAAGATGCGATGGTTTCCACCAGGATTTATTTCCCCACCCCCACCCCCCTTCCCCGCCCTTTCCAGAATCAGGCAGCTTTGGAGGAACCTTTTTAAGACGGAAGAAAACGCTGCATTCAAATCTCCTAAAAGAGCACTCACGCGGAGCTGTAATCACTTCAGATGCACAGAATTATCAGGAGGAGAAAATTCATCTCACTTAGAATCAAGACCCAATTTGAGGCAGAAAGGAAGAGGCTTGGTTTGCTGCCGTGCCAAGCACTCAGACTCCTCACTGAAGTCAAAGAAGCTCCAGCTGCTCCGAGCCATTGAAAATCATGCCCAGAATCTCTAGCGAAACTTGTTTGCAGAGATGGCAGCAGGCTGATAAGGATGTTGACTATTCCAAATGGGCCCAAGTTCTTTTATATTTTTAGAGGTACTTAGACTGCCTATTATTATTATTAAGCAGAGGTGGAGTATTTACTGCCTCCTTCTCAGAAAGCTGTAAAAATGCTGCCTTTCGGCAGGCTCCTCTTTGCTTCGGGTGAACATCAAAGAGCTTCCTTCAGGCTTAGAAACCATCCAGTTAAAGAAGACACCGGAGAGAGAATATTGCCTGATAAAAAGAATATGATCTCCACAAAGCTACTGGAGAAACCTTGATCTCACAACCTAAAGGTGCTCCCAGCCTGAGGTGGAGACCAGAGCGCGTGGAGGACTCATCAAGGGTTGTCCTGATGGTTGCCCTCAGAAGACCCTGGGTAAGGGGAGGGCTTGAGCCTGGGATGAAGGACCCTCGCAGCAAACTTTCCCCAGGCTCTGGGGCTGCTGTCTCAGCTGGTTCTTGTGCTTGCCCCTGCCAGGCACCAAGGGCCAACTCTTTCAAGTCAAAAGGCACCATCTCTTACCAGCTCCACCTACAACACCACAGGGCTTCCATCACCTCTCTGGCAGTGCTTCAAATGTGGTCTTAAAGATGGCTTACAAAGAAGCAGCTCTGAATTTAGACAGGTCGAGTATTTGTTATCGATACCTGTCTGTGACACTCGTCAGGCTGGGTGAAGATCAACAGCAGAAAGACAAAGTCTTTCCCAGAGCAGCCAAACCTCAGGGAATCACCTGTGACTTGGGCATCAGAGGTGGTGTCTCCTCCTGAGGTTCCCTCCCTGGCCCTTTCCTCCACACTGAGTATCCCGATTCCTCCCTGGCTTTCAGGTTACAAGGGAACAGAGGGGATGATGGCCACCATGAACAAAGCGTGACTCATCACAGGGTGTGCTGAGGTGACCTGTATCCCCAGCATGGCACACGTGGGTGGGTCCCCACCAGGACCCATCACCTCCTCAGCGCTTTACAGCATCATTTGTCAGTGAAGTCAGGCCCGTTGTCCTTTAGAGAGCACATCTCCGTCCCTCGTTGGTTGCGCCGGCCCTCAGCAACTGTTGCCATGGTTATTACATTTGAGTGCTTTTCATCAAGAAGATGCTGCAACTGCTGAATTGTCTCTTGCAAGAGTTATTTAGGAATAACTAGTTAGTGAGTAGGAATAACGGGTTCAGACTGCCCACAGAAGCCAGCGATCCCAATTATTTTTGCTTTGATCCTGCCTTCTTTCTGGTCTCTGCCAGGCTCAGGCTTAAAGTGGGGGTTAGAGATAAGCAGAAGAGAAGGAACGTTTCCTGAAGGCAAACACACTTGGCTCTGCCAGGAGATTAAAGGTCTCTCTTCATACAAAGCCTCTGCTTTTCAATCAATCGCAAATAGCCTGTAACAAGGCACAGCAATCAACCAGGAAACATATATCCTCACCTGTCGGGTTCAGGGGGAGAAATGAGATGGATATTCCACTTCCATCACGTTAATTGGTAATCAAGATATTATGGGCACAGCCTGGAACCTGTTCATCAATCAAGGGGAGTAACCAATGTCCCAGCACTCTCCCCCTGCCCGGTGCAGGCTGTGCCCGGCGCGGCAGTTGAGAGCGGCTCTCCTGGCAGGCACCGGCCCACGGCTCTGCTGGAGGTGCCGGCGGTTCGCGTCAAGAGGCAGCCGCGTTTCAGACCCACTTTCAGCATCACAAAGTGACTGAATAAAGCCTGCTCCAGAAAGCCAAGGCCGTTTTGTTTAGCTCTCATTTAAAGCTCTGAAGAGTGACTGGGTAATGATGGAGCTGGCTTCCCCCTGCAGACTGGGTCCCACAGCGCCGTCCGTTAGGCTTTTAACAACAGAAATGCTTTTTTCTGCTCTGCGTTATCCCTGGCACAGGTTTAGGGTAGGGAGGTGCATACCCCATGGCCTGAAGAGCGGTACAGCTCAAGGAGAGACACGTGGAGCCCGCTGCATCCACCAGCACCAGTGTTTCCCAAATCCCCTTACAGCAGAGGGGGCTGCCCAAGGCACCGGGACCCTCCCCAGGGAGGGATCCCAAAGAGGGAGGAAGACCTCAGCTTCATTTACAGGAATGAGCCCAAGGGCAAGAAAAACTGATTAGATGCCAGCCAACCACGTGTCACACCTGGAGCTGAGGAACCTGCTGTGCTGCGCTGCGGGGACACTCAGCAGAGCTGCAGCACTGAGCTCTAGAGGGGCATCTGTCCAGCAGCAACTGGTGGGGACACCCAAGTCCCTGCCAGGGGACTCAGGAACCGAGGCTGGAGGTCCCCCAGGGTTGAGTTCATCCAGGCAACGGGGCTGGTGGAGAGCTTCAGCCCCCCTGGCAGCGCTCCGATGAGCACACCACTGCGACCACCCACGAGCAACAAGCTCCTTCTTGCACACAGACTTGATAACAGCCCCACACCAGAGACAAAGAACTGAGTTTGGATGATGTGATACACAGAGATCACGATTCAGCCCTTCCCAAGTCACCAAAAGAGACCAAAGGTGACTTCCCTGCTTCTGGCTGAAGTTTCTGGATTTAAAGAAATTAAATTTGTCAGTTCATTAGTGTGTAACATAAGAATGAAAAATGCATTTCTAATTCCTGATCCACTAATCCGGAATCCGCCGATCCCCAATCCCCAGAGTCCCCAGGGAAAGAAAAGAAAATCCACAGCAGCCTTAAAGGATTTCTCCATGATCTCCTGGCCAGGTCCTGTGGGGAGAGCAGGAGCCTGCCCCCATTTCCAGAATACCCCTCAGAAAATGTGTTGCCATGCTGGGGGTATCAGGGATAATAAAACCCAGTTGGCGCACCAGGTGTGATGATCTGCAGGGACAGCTCACCTCTGGCAGCCCCCCACTCCTCAGGGCAGCAGGCAAGGGCTGAGCCGTGTTCCTAACCCAGGGGTGCTGGCATGGACAAAAGGCCTGTCCTGGCTGGACCTAGGAGATGTGAACCTCTGCACCTTCTCTCTGGCTGATGCGCACTTGCAGATGCTGCTCCTCATCCATTTTGCCCCAGGAAAATGGGTTCAACGTACTCCTGCTTTCAGGGTACAGCAAGGGTGCTGGGTGTGCAGGCCTGCTGAGCACACTCGCAGTCCCAGGCCCCTTGCCCTCTTTGCATACATTAAACCATGACCTCCACAGGCAACATCAACCTCCTATACCAAATCCTTCTTTAAAGCACATTAGACCCTTCTGCCCCGTTCAGCTAGCTAAGGTGGGCAAGTGTGCCCCATGTCAGCATGGCCCCCTGCACTGAGGGGAGATGAGCCATGGGGTGGGAAACTGGGCCATCACACTCAACCATCCCCTTCTGACCCTCTCCAAACAAAGGAGCTGAGCCAGCTCCCTGACTGACCTGGCTGTGCCTCTGCCCAGCAGCTTTGCCTTCACCCGCTGCTTCTCCCCAACTCCGCAGTGGCTCAAAACTTGCCAGCCACACAAGCGTGGTTGGAGCTGTAAAAGCCAGTTTGCGCAGGGAGGATTTGCTCCCAAACCATAATGGAGAGTTCTCCTTTCTGAAACATCTCTCCTTTCCAGCAGGTACGTTAGAAATACTGTAATGGGCTGTGGCTACAGGCTCCAGAAACACACAGTAACACCAGAGCCAGTGCAGGTGACACCACCTGGCATTTCCCCTTTCAAGGGGCAGGTCCATGCTCCACAAGGCTGCAAGGATGGGAAACCATAGAGCCCCAGGAAACTGCTCTGGTTGCACACTGAGCAGGAGCCCAGAGCAGAGACAGAACTCACTGCCCCCCCCCACCACTTCCACACCATACATTCCCCTACCCCAAGGGTTTTGGAGCACGCCTCAAATATATTTCCCCCCCTCCCAGCTCTTCTCTCCATCACAGCAGTCACACAAGAGCCATCGTGCACAGCTGCGGGAAGCTCGGGGCCAGAAATAGCAGCTCATTACTAAAGCACATCATCACACACCAAGGACCCTGAAACACCCTTCAATCCCCCACCCATCACCCTGGCCCACACCACACCATCACTGCTAAACCTGCCGGTTGACCCCGTGCCCTCCTCCAGCAACAGGTCCAACCTGGAAGGGGACAATCCAGGGCTGACCCTACCAAACGACATCTGTGTTGCTCCCGCTGAGCTCCCCAGCCTGTGCTCCTGGAGATTCAGGCTGGCTGAATTGATCTCCAGACGGCAATGGGGTAGGACCAAGCCCCAACTCCATTCCACTCTTGAAGGTTTCAATTAATCATAAAGCCAATTCCATTTTGGGCTCCATCTGTCTTTATTCCTTCAGGGACTAATAATGCTTCACCGTGTGTTTTTACACACTAGCTGAACTGAAATTAAGACAGATTTTAATATGAAGTGTCCAAGAAGAAAATGCATTTTTCAAAAAGAAAATCTCAGAGTCGTTACCATTCCCAGCTCAGAAAAAGATCTCGTTAAGGAAAAGCAGCGGGATATTAATTTGGAAAACAACTCCGGCGAGTTCCTGCTCATTGCAAGATATGCAAACAGGCTGAAATCACATTCACAGGCTTTCATGACAGAGTATGGAGGGAAACGTGTAGCACAATCTGCTGCCACGGGGAGGTGAGGAACATGCGGAGGGAGATCAGAATCCCTCATCTGCGCAGCCACCGACCAAAGGGATGCTGGCAGCGGACACCCCGCTGCACCAAGCATGGACTCCAATTCTGAAACCCTTTGTGACCCTCTCAGAAATAGATAAAACCTCAGGAACCCTCATGGTTCATCACCTCTGGCAGGTCTGAGCCACTCAAGGCTCAGGGAAACCTCATTTGGATGTCACCATACCGTCACCACCTTGGGTGCTTTGTTCCTACCTCTGCAAATTCACCCATGGGGGCTTTCTGACTGGCCAGGCCTGCACGTCCGCTTTAATAAGGCAATTCCTATGTTGATCTGGTGGCTTATACAAAGCAACAGCCCTAATTATTGATCTGGGCAGATGAAGCTAATGATTAACGGCCTGTCCCCCAAAACAGCCACTGTGGGGCTGTGCCCATCGTCTCCCACCCGTCAGTCCAGCAGCACCAGCGCATTCACTCCCTCTGCACCCAGGGGAAGATGCTGTGGTCCCACCTGGGTGACAGCAGGGCCTGACACGGGCAGGGATGCTCAAAGCACAGGCCAGCTCCCCAGTGATTAACAGAAGGGAACAGGTACGGCTGGGCAGCAGGAGAGAATAGCCCAGAGAGTCATAGAGCAGCAGCGTGACAGGACACTTACCGTGACCCACATATTGCACGGGCTCCAGCTAATGCCATCTGACTGCGGGAAGAGTCCTTTCTCTTTCCCATACCTTATTTTAAGGACATTCGGGGCAGGGGAGGGAGAAAGA
Source organism: Zapornia atra (assembly GCA_013400835.1). Lineage (NCBI taxonomy): Eukaryota > Metazoa > Chordata > Aves > Gruiformes > Rallidae > Zapornia > Zapornia atra. The sequence goes on from VZTU01026908.1 coordinate 268,874, forward strand.
GTGGGAAAAAAAAGCAAGGCTGCCTGGAAAGGGTGTTTGCAAGAAATAATATGATGTGCTCCACATTAAATTCATAAGAGACAAAACCAGCATCTGTGAGAACCGAGGTGAGCTGCAGGGACAAGCTAGCCACTTCGGATGGGAGTGAAGACTCAAGCCTTTGATGGTTGCCTTCTGGAACTGGCTGCAGTACCTTGGAAACTCATTAAATGCAGCAGAAAGGACAAGTGACGTACATCTATTGATGCTCTGAGCAGCAAATTAGTTTTCAAATCTATTCAGGTCTCATGCAGTGGCGTCAAGGGGCTAAGGCTTGGTGGGAAGCGGCTGCGATAGCGTTCCTCCACCTTGTGTGATGGCTCCAAGCCACCCCGCAGGGAGGGGGCTGCCCACTGGTCCAGCTCCCCCGGGAAGTCTTCTGGCCACAGACTGCTGCCCTGACTGGCAGGGCTTAGAGGTCTGCGGCTTCTCAGACAGCCAAGCCAGTGAGTCATTCCCTTCCGAAACATGCCAGGCAGCTCCAAGAGCCTCTGATGGACATCTCCTTTTATGCAGAAACAGAATAGTCTAAAATAAAGAGAGATCAAAATCTAGCTTATGAGAAGACACAGAACGTCAGTACCTGAGGGAAGAGCAAGCAGCCAACAATGACGAGTTTCTTCAGAAAGAGATAATTTCCAGTAAGCTGCTGATTTCTCTCTCCACAGAACATCACTTGGAAAGCCTTGAAAGGGCTGAGGCTGGCAGCACTCTGGTGGAAGACCTGAGGAACCATCTTCATGGATGAGTAAGCAACTCTTTCAATGAATCTTAAAGCACGTAAATAGATGAGGAAAAGCTTATCAAACACTGTATCAAGAGAATGGGTTGGCTGGAAATAGCCAACCTGGGAACAAGGTCACTTGCCAAGATGTGATCTGTCTTCAGCCAGGACAGGCAAGGGCCAGTCTTAGATGCTGTGAAAGCCTGTGGCTGCTGGTGTGTGCTATTTTGCCTCCTACGCAAGCTGTGCCTCCAGCAGCTCCCATCTTCATCTCCTCCACACGAGGGGAAGGGTGAGGGAACAATAGGCCAGGGAGAAAATATGGCTAAACCATGAGATGAGAGGTAAGGGCAGCCCCAAGGCCTTTCTGAAAGCCCAGTTCTGCCACCACCATTCCCCTGCAAACCCAGCTGGATCTGCCTCTGCATGCGCTGCGGACAGCCTGCCTGCAATTAGATCCAACAAAAGCTGCAATCAGGAAAGGGGTAGGAGAGTGCACACAGCGGGACCTACAGAAGAAGAGATGGGACATGGATCCTCCCAGGCAAGCCCAGACAATAGCCATAATGGGGCAGTTCTGTCCACCCCAAACCCTGCTGGGAGCTGGTACCTATATGAGGCTGGATCCTGCCTTTCCCACTCTCATTGTTCGTCTTCCTCCCATCCCTCACTGCTTTGTTCTATTCAGTGCACTTTTTCAAACTCCCTTGTGAAGAACATTACCCAGGGGCTGCTGCAGCCTCCCCAGCACAGGGATTAAAGAGCGGACACGGGTGCCTCTCCTTTGGGGAGCATTTTGCTCCTATTACTCAGAGGGAACGCGGAGAGCAGGCGGCACGGGAAGGCTAGGGCAGGTCAGGAAAATAATGCCGGTGTTAGGCAGGGAAACCTTTGAAGCTTGCAAGGCCATTAGCCGAGTGCTCAGACTGTAGGAAAAAGGATAAACAGAGAATCTGGATGATGAATAAATAGTGGCTGAAGAGACAGAGGAGTACATGCTGCGCCCAGTGATGAAACCGGGTCCACGCTGGGAAACAGCAAGTCTGGGCTGATATTTTTTGCGGGAAGTGGTTAGATAACCAGTCCGAATGTGTATGTTAAATGGAACCCACCCAGTAACTGAGATGCTGCAGGAGAGAGCAGTCACTAAACAAGAAGAGACAGGAACAATGTGGTTTATATAATGCATGAACTGGCTGCGATGACTTTTTCCTGCAGGTTGTGTCACCAACATCCCTGCTAAGGAGAGGGTGCTGCCGAGCCCCACTGGAGCAGCTTCCTGGCATTCCCAGCCCCTGCCAGGGCACTCACCTCCGTGGGGAGGACAGGCAAAGAGATGACCAGATGCATCAGGGAGGCTGAACCCCATGATAAGTGATAAAACACACTGGTACTCAGTGCCGGGGTGGGGGGACCGCGCAGGTTTGCTTGCTGCTCAAGTGTGACATGAGGCCAAATGCTCCAGCTTCAGCAATCCACATCCCCACCACTTCACATCTGTGTCCTCACCTCGCGTGCTTCAGACCCCCTGCGTGGGGTAGCACCCCCACAGCAAAACCCCCAGGAGTGGGCTAAGCCATGTCCCACCTCGTCAGTGCCCCAGCAGCTGCTGGTACATGGGGAAAGCATCCCTGGTGCAGGACCAGCACCCTCCTCTCCTTTTACATTAGCAAAGAATTAAGAAAACAAACCCAGGAGCTAACCTTGCCTACTAGATTTTTCTCACGAGGTCCGCTCTCTTGTCTTGCTAAGAGCACAAGGATGGCAGTTTACTATTTAATTGTTAATTACACTTTCTTGTTAGATTTCAGACACTGAAAAATGTTTAGGGATTTATTCTTCTGTGTAATTAACCATAATGATGAAACAGTTTTCTACCGCGCTGCAGTTTCGGTTAAGGTTATTCATAATGGGGAAAGGCTAAATAGGTTGAGTTCATTATCGTTACAGACAAAAAACTGAGGTGACCCAATCAAATTAATTTGAAATTAAGTGCAGTGAGGCTGATAACTCCACACAAGTCAGGAGTTCAAATAAAAATAGAAGAGACGTTCTACAAAGCAAGAAATTACATGAGGGCAGAGAATGGAGCTGGAATGGCTGCATCAGGGAGGTGGGAAATTTGCAGCAGCAAACACGGCCAGGGCAAAACCAGCAGTGAGAGCAGATGAAGGGACTGGCATAGGTTGAGGATGTAGAGGGAGAAGCTGGAGGAGGAAGGGCCGAACATGAAGATGGATTTGAAATAAATGGGTAGGGACAGTGCTTATTAAGCTGACTAGATTTATTTCTCTGCCCAGAAATTCTTATGTCCTCACAAGACAGCATCAAGGCGAGCTCTTTAATTTTACTTTCCCGGGGTTTATTGCTTGGGCCTTAATGTTATTTAACAGCAGCGAGCATCAACCAGCTTCCCCGTGAAGCTGGACTTAATGCCCAACTGTTAGATCTGGTGGAGGCTTTCTCCTCTGGACAAAGACATCCAGAAGAAGGTGGTGGAAATCACGACCCCTCAGAGAACAGACACCCTGAAATACTGATGGGTAGAGCAAGGATGGGGAGACAGCAAGAAGAATGGTGACTGGGATGGTGGTGATGGACACTGTCACAGTTTAAGGGGTTTAATCCCTTTGGAAATGGTTTCTTTGGAAACCAGCTCTAGGAAACGGTTGAGTGCTGCTGCAAGATGATGCTCAAGTCATTACCTGTGACAAGTTTACTCCCAAGTCTTTACCAGGTTCTGTAACATCTGTTTTATCACTCAGGGCTGAAGCAGGGACCAGTAAGACCCCAGCGATGCTGGGCTGGGGACCACTCTGTAGGACACACGGTAAATGCTAGCTCAGACCACTAGTGTGCGATCCTGTCCCTGCCCACCCAGTATGACCAGCACAGGGGTTTAAAGCACTGGCCAACACAGCGACTTTCCTCCCTGCTTTGGCAGTGCCAAAATCTCACCTTTCGCGCCTTCTGCCCCCTCCAGGAAATGCAAACTGCCTCTCCTTGCACTGAGGGTCCCAGAGCTTAGCTTCTCTCCCTCCTCACCTCTAATTCACCCCTAAGCACACAGGGAGCCTTCAGGATAAAGCTTCAAGAATGCATTCGATACAAATTATTATTCCCCTTCTAAACGGATTAGAAAAATCCTTTTATTACAAAATATTAAAATGTTCAAATTATTGGTGTGGAAAAACGTTTCCTGGAGGTAAAGTTTTTAAAAATTGAGGTTTTAATCACAAGCATAATCCTTTCTGGCTAACATTTCCAGCCTTGTGAAACATCTAGCTCCAAATTGCGCAGAGGCCTGGCTATGCTACGAACAAAGGAAGATGCTGCCTGTAAATAGCTTAGAGGACATCAGAAGACACTTCTCTCATCAGCAATCTTTTTTTCAGCTTAATATAGCTCCTCTTTGCATAAAACATTGACATTTTTGCAATGTTTGGACCCAATGGTGCGAAAGCTGATTGTCATCCGAAGATACTGGCGTGTACCTTCAAAAATATGCAAGAACATTTTACAGACAGCAGTTTTACTTGCCTCCAAAACACTGTACCTTAATATTTCATACTTATATATATTTAAATGTTAGTACCACTGGATAAATGCTAACATGCTTTTATGCAAATGCAATCACTGAAAACCCAGATAATGTTGTGTATTGGCATATAGCGTTAGTGAATTATGGATACCTAAATGTACAGTCCCACATGCCTAGCAATTATTTTTGTTAGTGCATTTAACTTTTATTTGCAATCAGAGCACTTGAGGATTGTTCAAATGAAGTTTACTTTTTGCAAACTGCTGAATGGAAAACATTCTGTTAAAGGTTTAAAACCAGTAAGGCCGTGATGAGGTTGCAGAGTCGCAGTTAGGGCACCGCTCCGAGAACTCCACCAGATGGAACGATGTTTGAATTGGTCACAGGCTCAGTGATTAAAACCCAAATGCCTCAAATGAAGGACATCTCAGAGAGACAAGAGATGAAACCTCGATTTGTTCCCTATCGGGTCACCCTCTCACATGGCAGAGGCTCACAAACGGAGCTGGATGGATGCTGGGAGGACAGCATCCATCCAGGCAGCACCCAGCACCCTTTGCCCTGAGGACCAACCTGCCCAGTGCTGCAGCTGCTTTTCACAACCAGTTTAACCTGATACATGGACAGGTATCAGGAGGGAGAAATCTTGAACCACTCCAGCCATGCCTTCTCCTCCTCTCTCCTCCTCTCACCTCTGCAGATCCTTCAGCTGGCTAAAGGGGTTGACCTACTAGAAAACCCACCTATCCCAAATTGGTTTCCAAGCGCAGCTCAGCTCTGAGCCAGGTTCCAGGCAGACCAGGAGCAGGTAAGACCTGGGTGATGCAACTGGTTGCTCCATCCCTCACCTGCTTCACTGCCTGGTCAGAGGTAAAGGCAACGCAGATCTGGGGAAGATCTGGGTAGTATTAAGGGCTGGAAAGTTCTGGATGTGACCCAAGCACATCTGAGACTGCTCTGCATCCAGTGGCTTTCTCCTGCAGAGCACAACATGCCTGCAGAGAGTGCCAAGCTCCATCTTCCAGGTTCAGCCACGCCAGGAGTCGATGACCCCCCCAGCTGGGCTGGGGTTTGCTGTGATTGCGCCCTGATTCTCCTCTGGGAATCCTGCCTGGCTTTAAACCCCTAGCGTGAGCCAACCTGGCAGAAGAGACCTGGGAGGTGGCCACAAGCCCGTTCAGTGAGCAGGGACCATCGCCTCCCGCCCCAGTACAGCAGAGCATCCTGTGCAGGATCTGACACCAACCACGGGCACATGAGGAAAGATGGGACCATGCCCCCACATTTACCACTTGAGGCCCCTAGGAACAACACTGAGGGAAGGAAATAACCAAACACACCCCCCAGAAACACGTAAAACATCAGAAAACGCTTAGCGTGGAGTACTTGAAATGCCCCCGGCAATTTAAACAGAGCAGGAGTAAGCTGAGAAAACGTATGGACAAACAAATGAAGCAGCACAAAGCAGATGAATTGGTGTGTAGGTGTCTATCGAGCACAGCAAGGGGAGGAAAGCAAACCCAAAGCCCAGGCATAGTATTCCTCATGTTCTGGACCTGAGCTCTCAGACAATAGATTGTCCAAGCCACTCAAAATGACCGTCTGTCAGAATGTCCCTTAAACAAAAAAGGTCTAAAAGCGTCCAAAGGCGCTTTTCAGTCTGGCTGTGTTAGAAAAGAGAGTGCTCCAGCCCAAAGGCAGGCATCTGTGATCAGGTGAGGAATAGTGTACAATAGTATGTATCGTAGCCACTGCTATGCACTTGTACCATGAGATGATGAATTTCTTGAGTCTTCATTGTGTCGCATCAGTCAAACCACAACAGGAGCAACTTACCAGCCCCCATCATAAGGTACCTGCACATGTTTCCAGAGCCTCTGCACAACTGTCTCTTTATCAAACATATAATTAAGAGTCTACATGCTATTACAGAACCCAAGGAAATCATTGCCATGTGTTTCAAACATTAAGATCTGCCAGACTACAAAGAGCAGGTCTGTGTTTCTGATGTGTCAGCGTGCATCTTAAGTCAGGCTAAGTCAGCCTAAGTCAGGCTCTTTTCCGCGCTATAAACTGATTCCTTTCCCAGGGGAAGCCTGGGTACCTGCTGCTGTCCCTGAGGCCATGGCACTTCACACATGCTGAGGACCAACTGCATCGTAGATACGTCTGCAAAAGAACTGCAGGTCTGTGGACCAAGTGATAAATCATTTATAATGGAGGGGACAGGGACTGCACAGCAATATGCAAATGTAATGGTCCTGACCCTCAACCTGCACTTTTGACCCCAAAGTCTGGGTCCATCTGATGCATTTCCAAAGCCTCTGCATGTGTGAATGTGCAACCGGCCCACCGCAAAGCCCCAGAACAAACAGGGCACCCCTAAACCCACAGGGTAGCACCTTGCAGCACAGCACGTTATGTCCTAGCACATGACTGACTGGGCTCCTTCGGGCAGCAGCTGCTTTACAGTGAACCATGCACACCCTTCAGACAAGTCTCTGCTTGACTCAGCCTGCTGACCCTGTTCCTAACCCCCCATCCCATCGGCAGTGCCAGAGGCACACGTCTGTGGGGCTGACCCCCTCCTCCAAAGACCGCAGGAGTTGCTCTGTGTGTGAATTCAGCATCTCACCATTCTACTGGGAGGAACTGGAGGGAGAAAGAGGCTCCCTGGGGTGCTCATAACCACAGTACCCTCCAGATCCTACTCTAGCAATGGCTGCCAAGGGGAGCAGTGAGGCAGAATTACTCCCCTTGGACTTTACAAAAATGAGGAGCCTAGGGAAATCAAGAAACAATTAGAGCTTCTGCACCAAATTACTTCTGGCTATGTCTAACAACCAGGGTGAGGACACCCAGAGAAGACAACCAGGGTCAGTGGTGCTGCAAGGAAAGGGGCAGGGGAGAAGACAATTTGGTGTGTCGCAGGATGAGAGAAGCTTTCAGCTCCTTGGGAGCCCATCCCAATGTTTTCAGCCTCCCAGACTGGGCAAGGAAGAGCTCACCTGGACAGTGCAGCTCCCAGGACAAAGGCAGCATGCTCCTTCAGCACGGCCTCGGTGCTGTTCAGCCCGTCGATCACCAGCTGGAGTCCACCCATGGAGAGGAAGTCCTTAGCATTGTCCACCTGGGAGAGAGAAGGTCCACATCAGTACAAACCCCCCAAACAGCTCTTGGAGAACACCTTGCTTCAGAAAGTACAGTGTCCCTTCCCTCCCAGTCTGACCAGTGCCTTAAAAGCAATTAACAATGAAGAGGGAAGGACCCTGGTTTGAATTTTGTCCAATACTGCCGTGAGCAGAGGGTGTCACGGTCGCAGAGCCATGGTCTGCTGACAGGTGGCTATTGCCACATGCAGGAGGCATCCCTGAAAACTCAAACACTTTGATTAGCTCCCAAAACTGTTCTTGCCATGTGTGTCCATAATTCAGGTGATGTCAAAAATTCGTTAAACCCACTGATGTAAAAAAACCAAACCCAGTTCTCTGCTCTCTTAGATGAGCCGGTTATTACTGGGAAACCTGGGAATTGCATGTTTGGCAACGGCAACTAATTAATTGATGATGTTATTGTAGCACCAGGAGTTAGGGATGCTTAAGAGCCTGTCAGCAGCAACAGTACACAGGCAGCATCTCCTCTGCTCGCAGTGAGGAGCAGGGACACTTCTGGGGGGTTTTCACAAGTACCATCAGCCACTCCATGCAGACGTGAGAAGAAAAAGCAAGTCCTGCTTGGAAGGGTCAGCCAGGAGCTTTCCCCTGGAGCAGCCTGAGCAATGATTTCTCTAAACCAGACGATATTGGACTAACTGCCAGCAGGGAGAAGTTTAAATGTTAGCGGGGATTCATCAGTGTTTGACTTGAACCAGACCCGGGGCTAACCAGGCACAAATCACAGCGGGCATCTGTTCTCAGAGTGGAGATTAGAAAAGGGCTCCGGGTGGCTCGCAAACAGAATTCAGAGAAGCAGCTCAAGTGCTTCAAGTGCAAAATTCAGTCCAAAGTCAAATCAATGCTTTTTGGTTTTCAAGGATTCTTTTTTTTTATTTTTATTTATTTCTTTTTTAGCTGTTTAAAAAGAATCTGACGAGTGCTCGGAGTTGCATGTGCACAGAAAATGGGGTTTAGAATCTCAACATTTCCCCTCCCTGAAAGACAGGAGGACAAGAGCTTATGGTGGTGGATGAGAAGAACATAAAAACGAACTATCAGCCTGGCAAACCGACCTCCTAAGCTCCAGCCTGTCCCTGGGTGGGGCAGGACAAACACCCAAGGGATGCTGTGTTCATCAGGCTTGGGCACCGCACTCCAGCTGGGACATCCTGCAAGTGGACAGTGACTTCGTGCTTAGTGTTTTATTTCTCTGAACCCTGTCCCTTCACCAAACCTGGTGAGAGGTCAGGTGTTTTGGGTACTCAAGAGCACAAAGCAGCTCCTCAGCTCTGCATCCCGCAGGCACACCCTGTCGAAGCACCCCCGGGGAGCTGCAGCTCAGCCCCTCTTCCCGGTGGGACATTGCCCAGCGCTTGCTGTCCCTCCACAATGCCAGCCACAGAACGCCCATCTCTGCATGTCTGCTGGGGCACATTCAGGACCTGCTGTGGCTTTTGGATCCTTTCAGATCCTTTTAACTCTCCCTACAAACTGGACCTGCCAGACCTCTCGCTTTTCTGCCGGCCTGTCTTTGCCTACAAAGAGATCAACGCAGCAACCCAGTTTCAGCTACCGGTGAGTCTTTTTGTGGCTCAGCCTCTGTAAAAACTCCAAGGGTGTTTTAAGGCTGGAATTAAACATTTCTGCCCAAGAGGGGATGCACAGACAGGCAGAAGTTTGTACCCGGCATGGTAAAACCAACCGTCACTGTAACCTCATCAGCACCGGAGTCCTTCTGGCCAGCCCTGGTGAGACACCTCGACCATGGCAGATAAATTGTGCTGTAAAGCTTATTTTAAAGTTAATTTGGGTTTTTTTAATTGGAGTCTATTGTGAGAGCTCCTTCCCTCACCGTTTTCAGACCAACAAAACCTCCAAACTCAACAACTTGCAGGTATTAATGTCTCTGGGGAGTGGAAGATGCTCTGAGGCAGCAGCTCGTGCCTTGCATCAGTCCACCGACATCAGCACGGAAGCAAGTTAAAGATCAAAAGAGCTCTTGAGTAAAGTACACAGGCAAGGTGGGTGAGGAGAGGGATGGGAGAAGAGCAAATATGACAGCAGTTATTCAGGGAGCGGCTTTGAATTGGAGGAGAAAGAAAACGGGGAGGGAAGGTGAGGGAGAAGATGTTAGAAAACGAGAGGAAGGAAAAGCAGCATGTCAGGCCTATGCAAGGGAGAGGAAATTAGCAGTGAGAAATGGTGTAGCATGTCAGAGGAGGGGAGAGAGAAAGATAAGGAGAGTAAATAATTGAGAGAAAGAGCCTGCAACGCATGAGAACAGGTCTTGGCTTCGCACGCTGCTGTGCAAGCACCGTGAATTCTGTTTATAAATGAGTTATGCTCTGGCCTCTTCACATTTGCATTTGGTTTTTATGCGTTACAGATAGCCCAGCAAGCCAAACCTTCCTGCTCTTTCTCCAAGAGGGGCTCCCAAACATGCCAAGTTGAATCCTGATCGATGAGAAGCAAACCAGAGCTGGCAACCAAGAGCTGAGCAAAGGCAGAGCCCTTGGGCTGGCTCCCCAGGCACAGGGGAGAAGAGCATCTCTCCCCAGCTCGGCACCGGCCACAACTTCCCCTCCATTCCCTCACAGCGAGCTCGGCGGCTGCTTCACATCCCAGCGCTCCAGGGTGCTCATGGCCACGCCGTGGAGCAGAGCGCATCCTTTGCTTGCAGACCCCACAAGGCACGGCATTTCCCACTCCACGGGGGCAGCAGCAAGGTGGCCAGGAGCTGCATGGTTATCACAAGCCGTGGCACGTTACCATTCAGATAGAGGCAGCAGAGCCGTCCCCGGTCCCACACGTGGGCGCACCCTGCCCTGGGTACCACCCACACCTCTGAGGATGCCCGTCCTCCAGCAGCACGGCTGCGGCTCGCTGCAGGGGCTCCTGACACATTCAGCCCTTCCAGGGTTATGCGGCACAAGCGTATTTGGCTGCTGTTCAGTAATTACATTAAGCCAGTGCTCCTAAAGTCAGTACCAAGCAGAGATAATACTCTGGACGCATTCAACTGGCTGGAAGAAGAAAGAGGAGGAAAAGTCACGCTGGCTTAGAGACAAGTCATATTTCTTATCAGCTTCCTGCCTGATGAGAAGGTGCTGCCCAGCCATCTGCCCCGACAGCGTGGGCACAGAGCAACGTTGTGATGGATGCACAAAGGAGTGCTCTGTGCTCCCTGCCAGCCTCCCTGCCATTTCCCCTTTCCTGACCCCTTTGATGCTGGATGTGGTTCCCGTTGATGCTCCGGTCCCCACAGAGGGAACAGGGACTGCTTCCCCGCTCCTCTTTGCCCTTCTGACATGGTTTTCCCCATCCCGTGCTGGAAGCAGGCAGGATTTTATGCTGGAACACTACAGACTGTTATGCTGACATGCAAAGCATCCCAGGGTGTCTGGGGGTTGCTTTTTAGCATGCTGGCCTGATGCTCTGGCACCCTTAACCAGACAGAATTAGCCCTGAGTATAAATATGAAGCTCTTTGGGTGCCCATTGTTCACACTTATTCTCTGAGTCAGACAAATGCCATCAGTGAAACAAAAGCATCGAGAACAAACAGCAAGGAAGCCTCTGCATGTGTGTGACAGAGATTTAATGTGGAAATTCAAGACAAAGAGCCTTGGAAATAACACTTCTATTAGCTGGTGCCTGGACTCCCTCTCTCAGCAACACATTCCTGCAGCTACCTTCCCCCAGAATCCCACGTCTGGCTTTATGAAGTGCTGCTGTGGTGAAAGGTCTCACACTGGCACCTTCCAAGAGTTGTCCCGTTCACTCTCTGCAATGATAAAGTCACACAGACTGGCACTCAAAAGTCTCCCAGTCTGCTCCAGAATCTCCCAGTCACTGGGGAGGGAGAAGTCCCATCCTTTCCCATGGGGCAGAGCCAGCTGCCATACCCAGATGCCCACCCAAGCTGCTGCAGCATGGGGAGGCACCAAGCACCAGGGAGGTGCCCAGAGCCCACATCCCATGGGAGGTAACAGAGTGTGAGCTGAGATCAGAGCGAGAGAGATCAGAGGGAAGGGAGAAAGGTGTGAGCACACACCTGAGGGAGCATGATTTCAGGAGATATATTCAGCCTCACACCGAGCCGATGTGTGAGGCTCCACTGATGCTCAGCCACTTGCCATTAGCCCGAGCCTTCAGTCATCAGTGCCACCAGCCCCGCTGTGAGAGAGGCTCTCCTGTGCCTTCTGACTCACACCGAGACAAAGTGCTGGGTTTTGGGGGGCTGTCCTCTTGCCTGGTACACAGACATTCTCTGCAAGCCACTGTGAGGGCACCTCCCTGCCACCACTGACGTGGAAGGAGTAAGAAGACAATTCTTTCCTTAGCCATCATCACTCCACTTGCCCACCAAGGGCAGCCAAAACCCTGTCCCATGGTACTGAACTCACCAGAGAAGAACAAGAGAGGGCAGGAAAAGGCCTAAGAGCAGACAACAAACCAGGCAACACAACCCCCCAGGAAACTGCTCGCTACTGGCACGAGCGACACTGCATTCAAACCTGGATATGCAATAAGCCTGCTGTATCCTGCTGTCTGTCATTGTCCCAGGATTATGCTAATTAAGCAATTTGTATTACCTGATAGTGATAAGAAAAATAACAGCAGGTTTATGACACGGTGTCCCTGGGATTTTACAAGGCAGTTACTCCTGCCTTCCTGTTACCTGGTGAACGTAATATTCCAGATCAAAAAGCGCTGCTACTTTCTCGTCCAGTGTGGAGGCAGAGCTGTTGAATTTGCTGATTAATTTAACCATAATTTCATAATCAGTTTCCATTTTAACATTCAGCTTTTCAAACTCCTCCTTCAGCTGTTCAATGGGACGGAACTTCTTCCTCACCTCTTCCTCGTGGGCCTGGAAAGCAGGAGGAAATGGGATATGAAGGCAGGTGATAAAGAAAGCCAAGACAGACGTAGAAGAAAGCCCAGCCCAGATGTACAAGGGGAATCTGGCAGTTGTGCAGAGGGATTGACTGCTGTGCATCAGAGATGCGGGGGCAGCGTTGAAGAGTCCTTCTGAGAAGGCCAGGAACGCTGTTACCTGTAAGATACCTACACTGGGTACCAGCAAGCACTTCCCAAGCCTGTACCTAGGGCATAGCACACCATCTCTACGCCCTACACACCTTCCAAAACGACACAGAGCCCAGAGGCCAGCAGTATTGCTCCTCTCCATTTGCCTGCAAGTGCATGGATGTCCTCAAGACCTGACTGCAAAAAGCCCTGGGCAACCTCCCTGATCTCACCATTGATCCTACTGGGAGTTGGGACTGGGGCTGGAGACCTCCAGAGGTGCTGTCCAGCCTGAACCACCCAGTGACTCTGTGCAGCAACATCACAGAGATGTCCCTGGACACATATGGAGATGCTTTCATCATCCCAAGAGCCTAACGCTTTTTCAGGTTGGCTTTATTCCTCAGGGAAATGTATGCACTTGCTGTTGGGGACAGAAGCTGTCACAAAGCAAGGGGGGAACCAGCTGTCAAGGGGGACATCAGCTGTCAAAGGGGGAGCAGAAGTGCCATGACATGGGGCTTGACCAGGAGACAGCTCATCCTGCAGCGCAGCTTGTCTCCCTCATCCAAACGGCACCCCAAGGGCAGTGATGGACCAAGAGAGCTGTGGAAAAGTGTGAGAAGGGAACGGCTCCACCAGAGGATCCAAGTGAGCCCCAGAGCTAGTGGGAACCAATTCTCCAGCAGCAGCAGCACTGGTGGCACTGGGACAGGCAGGGCCAGAGGAAGCAGAGAGGCCAGGCTGAAGACAGGCTGCCCCAACAGCACGAGAAAGCAAGAAAGTCCCTTATAAAAGGAACTGTGCCACAAACACACACCAAGCCATGTTTTCATAGAGGAGTGACCCCCAGCTGGAGGATCTGCACGTGCGGTGCTCCCCCACCAGCACTTCCCCGTCTCCCCCCTCCCAGCAGCCGAGGGCTGGAGCCGTCGGAGATGGAAAGAAAAGCAGCGATGGCAGTGAAAGCGCTGTCAATCTAACGGGAGCCGTACAATCGGTGCTAATGACTGCTGGCCTAATTACTCCAGATACCAGGCGGTAACGCGGAACGCCATCCCCACCCCGACACACAGAATGGCTTTGGCAAGAGCGGGGATGGGAACGCGCTCGGCGTAACTCAATTTACTTTGACACAGTTACTTCAAGGATGAATTTGCTCCCCGCAGGAGTGATTTTAAATGGAGTACTTTAGGTCCATTAGATGTAGCTGTTTTTAGCCCAGTTGCTGGGACAATAGCTATTCTAACAGGGGGTTTTAAAATATGGCTTATTTTCACATAATAGAGGATCACTAATTTTTGCATTTAAATGACACTCATTTTGAGGAGCCCTGCTATCGGTGATGCTGGCTGCCACATAAATAATCTTATAGAAACTGAAATAATGCCCTGGTGCCAGACAAGGGGAAAACAGACTTGCTGTGACTCCAAGGCTTGAGATCCTTGAGTCCAATTTTAGTTTTTCTTCAACTGAGACAAAATCAGGGCAATGGGAGGAGTCAGGGCCCAAGGAAATCATAGAACCACAAAACACTTTGGGTTGGAAGGGACCTCATCTAGTTCCAGCCATGGGCAGGGACACTTCTGCTAGCCCAGGTTGCCCAAAGCCCCATCCAACCAGATGATGCAGTAATGACCAACCAATTAGTGTAAATTCAGGCAGGTTTTTCGAACCCCATACAAGATCAGTAGGTTGTAAATTCTGTGTGTAGCAGGCTGGCTTTGTGGAATTAACACCCAGCACCCACCTCTGCACAGACATGGAATAAATCCAACACCTCTGCTCTGTGTGTGCTGCCATACTGCCCAGGGAGTAACGACCCCACTTTGGGACAGCACAAGCATCTGCAAGTGAATTTTCTGCATGATTAAATCAGCTCTAATCAGATTGGCATCACAAAAATTAGGGAAGCAGCAACACAGCAGAGAGCTTACTGACTGTGCCTGCTTTGGGCTCGGGAAAGACCACTTTCAGAACCAAGAATGGCACTAGGGTATTCCCTGTCTGGAGGAGTCACGAGGGCAGTTATGTGGGTACCACGCTTTCCATTTTTTTACAGAAAACCCAAGGTTAGTACCAGAAGGGTGAGAGTTTCCCAGGGAACTGGATTGCTGACAAGCCAGCAAAGGTATTTTAGGTCTGTATTCACCAGAAGTTTCATTGGTGCAGTATTTTCCCAAGCAGTTCCTTTAACCACCATGTTCCTGAGGTGCTGGTTAGGTAGGTAAGGTAGCACGCTCGCACCCCTGTGTTGTGCGTTGCTTCGCAAGCCAGGTACTCACCTTCCTTTCTGCCTTCTCACTTTCCTTCATTTTAGCCAATGCCTTTTTGAGCTCCTGGGATGTGAATGAATTTGAGTTGACATCCACCTTGCCCAGCCTTGGGAAGGAAAGAAAACAAACCAAAATGTGTTAGGGGCAAACACTTGTACCTGTGCTGTTTTCACTGAGATATGGCTAATGTCAGGAGGAAAGGAACTGAGAGTGCTGATTTCCATACATCTCCCTTAAGCACACAGACAGACTCCATGCTCATGAGATCAGCCCAAGCACTGTGGTTGGGGTGTGCTTTGCAGAACCCTTGCCCTGGCAATCAAAAGGGACTCCAAAAACTGCATGTCAGCTCAAAACCTCAAGTCCTGACCTGGTCAAGCTCACTGATTAATTTATACCTCTGAATTTTGTGCAGTGACACAGAAAAGCAGGAAAGCTTCCAGAGGAGCAACAAAAAATAGCATCCCTGTGCCACTAAAGCCTTGCTAAGGTCTTGCGAGCTTTACCACAGAGATCTACAGCTGAAGCACTGGTGATCTGCATACACAAAGCTATGGCAAGTCCAAGCAGCAACAACACAGAAGTAGCAAAGCTAATGCTGTGTTGCTCTTCACAGCCATGTCATCGGTCTAGGGGGTGTTTATCTGGGCCATAAACACTCCTTTATAGAGAAAAGAAAGGCAGCCACTGAGGCATCATGAAGCTGAGAAGCCTCTCCATGATTGGAACTGGGGGAACTGGGCAGAGCGAAGGAAGCAGTGGTAAATCCCACACACTTCAGAAAAGAGAAGTTGCCCATAATAACTAGACCTGCCTTTGTTAGCGGGGCGCCAAAGGGAAAAGCACCAAACTTTCAAAAGACATTTAAAAACGTGGGTAGAGGGAAAGTGGCAGGAGAACATCACCAATAAATGATGTGAAAACAAATGCAGCAAGCCCACTGACCCACCCAGCTAAAACCAATGCTCTCCGGCTCAGGTCAGCACAACCAAAGGCCCTCCCTCATAACTGCTCTCATGCTTTAAGTTCTGGAATGAGTTTCAGACTGATCGCTGCCAAGGATTAAATGTCATTCCCAGAAGCCAGGCTGCAAAGCTAGTTTCGGCATCACAGCATGAGAAGCCATGTTGGTGTCTCTGAACATGCACTTGGGGCAGCCCTGCCACCACCCCAAAGACAGCCCAAAGCACCAACCTCCATTTCAGCACAACAAACTCTTCAGCCAGCCACCAAGCCTGGGGCAGAGACAGCACTTGGCTTCACCGGGGAACGTGGCCTCTAATAAAAGGCCGCGACTCCCGCAGCCCACCCACCCCGACACTTTGCCTCACTTTACCTTTTCCTTCCTCTCTCCTCTCTCGTGTCGCTTCTTCCGTCTTTGTTATCCGGGAGCCTGGCTTCTCTTTCTCCTGTCTGCAGATTTAACCGTACGTGGGACCCCGCAGGAACAGCCTGACCTACAAACAAAGGTCAGATGATTTTACACCACAGGCGTTATTCCAACATCGCGCAAGATGGATGAGCTGAAGGCACACGCTCCTACCCGAAAGGCAGGAAAGCCACGTCTGCAGGGTCAATGGGAGCAGACTCTCTGCTGCCACCCGCTCCTTCCCCCAACAATGTCCCTGTGATCCAAGTGCCACCTTAACCTTGAGAGATGCCACCCTGACCCACCGAATGCATCGCCATGCTGGCTCTGTGCCGCAGGGGAGCAGGGACCACAGCCCAGCAGTGCACCAACTCCCACTCCACTGAAATTCCACATCAGGAGCGGGTCTGGAGGCTGCTGGAGAAGGGAGACTGCGTTGGCGATTGGGGCAGACGGCATAAAATGCAGCTGCCAAAGCGGTATCAAAGCATGCCGCAGAGTACAGCCAGGTACACAGAGTATCAAACACACCAAAGCGAGCCTGTGCTGGTTTGGAAATATTATATTAAAAGGAATATATGATCACTGCTATCTGCCAACAGAAAAAAAAACAGAGAACACATTACACTTGGGCTTTAAACACCAAAAAGAAGGGAAGTTCAGGGTGTTTGTTCTTAGCCCCAATTCCCCACGAACACATCACGCTGGCCACCCATCGTGCTGCAGTGGAGGTGGCAATATTTGGCTGCTGCTCCTTGACGTCGCTCCCTCTTAACACAAGAAATGTGTCTGCTCAGGAAAGCGAGGCTGTAGCTGAATGAGTAGAGACCTCAGATGTGCACAGATGGACAGACAGACACACCACTGCTCACGTTCCTCTCCTCTGATGAGGTTTCTCTAGTCAGCCTTTCCTTTATCCCTTCCTTTTACCTAACAAGACTCCTGTGATAAAATAACAGCGTGAAGGAGACAGGTAGCATCTTCTACCAAAAGGAAGGGAAGACAAGGATAATTATTTCCTACAATAAATACATGTACTCAAAGACAAAATGCTCTAGTCTAGGGAACGACCAGATTGATCCCTCCCTCTTCAAGACCAAAGAGATGTTTCCCTGATCAAAGGACCTGATGCTTCCTACATAAGACTGGGACATTTGTCACAATTCAGACAAAAACATTTCAAAGCCTAAAGCCATCCAGCAGGTATAAATCCATGTAGAAACCCAGGAAAATCCATTTAGGGGGATTTCCTATTAAAACAGCTCTTCTTCCTCTCTACCATACCCCGCCCATGGGAAGCTGAGAGGGTTTGATACATGCTGGGACACATGTGATTATCTTCCCAGCTTAAACTATGCAGACCCAGGCGAGATCCACTTCCTCCTCACTTGGCACACCTTCCACCGAGGGACCCAAACTGCCTCCTGCTCCTTCCCTTGTGATGTGCGGGAGCTTCAATCTCTAGGTCTCTCCAGAGAAGCATCTCTCATTCCCCCTCTACTCTGCCCTAGTCAGGCCCCCCCTGGAGTATCATATCCAGTTCTCGGCTCCCTGGTACAAGACAGACAGGGATCTCCTGGAGAGAGTCCAGCAAAGGGCTACGAAGATGATTAAAGGACTGGAGCCTCTCCCCTACGAGGAAAGGCTGAGTGACCTGGGGCTGTTCAGTCTGGAGAAAAGAAGGTTAAGAAGGGACCTTATTAATGTTTATAAATATCTCAAGTGTGGGACACATAGGGAAATGGCCAGCCTCTTCTCAGTGTCTGTGGCGACAGGACAAGGGGTGATGGCTTCAAGTTAGAGCACAGGAAGTTCCGCACCAATCTGGGGAAGAACTTCTTCCCGGTGAGGGAGCCCTGGGACAGGCTGCCCCGGGGGGGTGGAGTCTCCTTCTCTGGAGATATTCCAGCCCCATCTGGACGACGCCCTGTGCGACCTGTCCTAGGGACCCTGCTTTGGCAGGGGGTTGGACCTGATGGGCTCTAGAGGTCCCTTCCAACCCCTACAATTCTGTGATCTCCCACTTAGAAAAGGGTCCCCTTGCAGAAGGGCACCGCAACAGCTGAGCCCTGCCCTCCCCAAGGCAGTGATTCCCTCCCCAAGCACAAGCTCTGGGACTGCCCGGTTACAACCACAGCCCTCGCCAAAGCAACTCCTCGCCTGTCAGATGATGAACGTCCCTGTTACCAGAGCACCAACCCCGTGTGACGGGTCCTCACAGCTTTCTATTTTCAGCGAGTGGTAAATGAAACACAAACCCCGGCGCGCACGAGCTCACAAACCCAGCACAACCAAATTAAGGCTCCTGCCGCCGGAGAAGACACAAACCTTTGTTGCTCCTGCTTCTTGGCACTTTCCTAAACAAGATTTGAGCGAGCCCATCCAAACCCCAGAGCAGAAATCTCAGTCCTGATGTATTTTGAGCAGCTTTCATTGCTACGGGGATTTCTTCTCGCTGTGGTGCACGGTGGCGCAGGTTCATGCCACAGCAGGACAAGCCTACTGTTTTATTAACTAAACCCAGAAAGACGTCTTTGTTTTCAGCTAAAAAATTGGTGTAGTCACTTCAAATCATCCAGATGTTTGAGGCAGGATAAGGTCTTCAGTGTTGTTTCATTCAGGTTATTCTGAAGGATTGTTTATAAAGTGGTCTCAAGGGTGGTTAAAATCACTGATTTGAAGGAGCAGGCTGGAAATCCTGAATTTTCATCACGCTTCAATATGTGGCTTCCAGGCACTTCCCTTGAAAACAGCCAATTCTCTTTGATTTCTGTAATTTGATATTATTCACAACCGGGCACACGCACCGGAGCGATACACGTGTAGGCAATTCCACAGCTTCGTGCGCTGGAGATACGGAATCACACACCCTTCAGAGTCTTTTTGTCCTAGAGGAATTAAGTTTTTACTTGTTGCTTGTATTAATTTGCAGTTGGGAAACAAAACTCAATTAAAAAACATAAAAACACAAGTTTCTATTTAAGCAATTTTCTGACCTTTCTTCACTTGATACCTCAGAGAAGCGAAAGGGCACGCAGGGCCTGTCCACGTTGATGAATGGAGCTGAATGCTCTCTGAATTTCTCTCCCAGAGATGAAGTCCTACAGCCACCAGATCTCACCCTTCCCTACTTCCTCCCTCCTTGGAAAGGGGAAGAAGAATTGTCATTCTAATTCATTTCCTACCTCTGAATCACAGAATACAATCACAGAATACTTTGGGTTGGAAGGGACCTCATCTAGTTCCAACTATGGGCAGGGACACCCTCACTAGCCCAGGTTGCTCAAGGCCCCATCCAACCCAGCTCTGAATACCTCCAGGGATCCAGGGGCTCCCACAGCCGCTCTGGGCACCCTGTGCCAGGGCCTCCCCACCCTGAGAGTAAAGAGGGCACCTAACCCTGCCCTCTCTCAGCTTGAAACCATCGCCCTTTGTCCTGTCCCCGCACTCCCTGGGGAACAGCCCCTCTCCACTTTCCTGTAGGACCCTTTAAGTACTGGTAGGCCGCCGCAATTAGGTCTCCCTGGAGTCTTCTCTTCTCCAGGCTGAACCAGCCCAACTCTCTCAGCCTGTCTTCACAGGAGAGGTGCTCCAGCCCCCTGATCATCTTCATGGCCTCCTCTGGATGCTCTCCCACAGTTCCATGTCTATCTTCTACCCAGGGAATAGGAATAGCCATGAAAACTCCTTGGTGAATGTGCAGGAAAGGCTACAGCCCTTGGAGGAGGGAGCCAGCAATCTCCTTCCCCCACAACCAGTTTTTGTTCTTTGCCATTTAACAAGTATCCCTGCATGGAATTGTTTTTAATTGCAGTGATTTAAGTACACGTTACTGCATCAACTTGGACTGATGGAGATCAAAGAAAGCCACAGGGTTTAAGCAGGTCGCTTGGCATCCCTGGTGGGGATGTGCCGCCCAGCAACCCCTCGATCCCAGAACCCTTCACCTGGCAGCTGAACAGTGTCCAACAGTTCCAGGGGACAACACACCCTTGTCACCACACATACGACAAGGTATTAGCAGGAATAAACGTCAAAGTGACAGCATTTCTTTGCCAGCCTGCAACATGCAGCTATGCCGATGCTATTCCCGCTCTCCATTTAATCCCTTTATCTATTGTCACTCGCTGCGGCTGCAGGAACATCGGCACGGGCTCTGCTCTCCTGAGTGAGCCGGGGCACGGCCATGTCCTGATTCAGACCGCTCTCCAGACAAACCCTCACCATGCCTTGGTGCCACCACACAGCCATGTCCCCGCAGCCTGGAAACACGTGGTCTGTTGGAGGTCTTCCCAGTACGGTAGCAGTCATCTTATTGGGATGTGTCCAGCCTGTCCTGAAAGTTGCTTAACCTGATGCTGGGGAAGAGTTTAATTTATAGCCATATTCTTTTAATCTTGGTCAGCCAGATTTTTTTCAGACATCTGTTTATTTCCTCCTATAATATATTAGATGGAGCAACAGCACCAGAGTCAGCTCTGAGGCAGCAACTCACTCACAGGGGTTCTGCTGACATTTATAAACTGATCCCATTTCTTTCTTGTGTTTTATGTTATCAGCTAAACCTGCCGACTTAAATTATTGCCTTGTAACCACATCACAGTTATCTGTTACTCCGTTATGTGTACGTTTCGGGAGCTCTGTACCTATATCAAGCTTCACAGAGGTTGAAAACAAGACGATAAATAAACAAACATATAGAAAACACAACAGGCTTCCACCACACCAAGACTCAGGTACGTTACATACAGGATCCCAAAAAGCTGCTGTGCTGAGTATCATCGTGTAGTAATACCCACATAACCCCGTCTCTCCTTTTCTGGCCTGAGCAAACGGCCGACTGTGTGTCCTCCCTAAAGGAGAAAGGTCTCACCCTGCTAGGCACCTTTCCAGGACATCGTTCTGTGGCCACAAGCAGGTCTGTATCCCTGCACAGGGCGAAGGCTGAGCCCCAATTCCCTGCACAGCAACGGGCAGGCGCTAAAAATAACCACGGAAGTTTTACATCACACATAGATCTCACACTGAGCTCACACAGTAACTTGGTCTGCTGCCGGCAGCTGCTTCCCCATCACCTACCCACCCCTCAGACCACCAAGCTGCCACCCATCACCCTGTCCAGCCAGAGAAGTTCAGGAGGGACATGAGACTCCCAAAACATCTCCGGGCACCACTTTGGCCCCCATAGCAGAGAAAGCTTCCCCAGGAAGGCTTCTGTGAGCAGAACAAAAGGTGATCCAGCTTGCTGAGGCAGATCTTCTGGTTTATTCCCGAGCGAGTGTCCTCATCTGACATTGGAAAAAAAAATTTAAAAGCTATTAATGGTGTGAGCACAAACCCCAGGCAGGAGCCAGCAACCAGCCTTGCGGCCTCAGAACTCACCTCAGCATCTGCGCCAGCTCAGACAGCATCTACCTTTCCTTCTCTTTGTTTCTCTCACACAGGGGGGTGAGGGAAAGGGAAAGGGACTTTCTTTCTAATGCAGGCAACAAAAGAATCTGCAAATCAATCCGTGAATGTTCCCAGCAAAACAAACCAGCAGTGCTGCAGTGTTCAAAATAACTGCACAGAACTGACAGGGCATCTGCAGGAAGGGATCTGATGGCATCGTACCCATTCCTTCAATAAAATAGTTGTTTAAAAACCCAAAAAGAAACCTCATGAGGAGACAAATCCCAGGAAGCAGCAGACCTCCCTGGTGCCAGGAGCCACCAGTGCCCCGGGCGTGTAAATGGGAGATGCATGTGCACGGAGGGACCCAACCACCCCAGCACTTGCCCAGACTGCCAGCACTGCCGATTTCACATGAGCACAGCACTCAGCTGCCCAAAGATGCTGCCTGTTTCTCATGCCCAAAAACTGGGGAACCAGCCGTGCCCTGACACCAGGGTCCCCAGATCGTGCTGGTGAGCGAGGAAGCAGCAAAGCCTGGCTGCTTTTTGCTGCTTCTTTTTCCCCCTGTAAGGGTGAGTCATACCACTCCTCGGGTTGCTTGTTATTTCAAAACAGAACATTTTTACATACAAAAGGAAGAGAAGATGTGTAGAAGACACGGGTCAAGAAGAGACGGATTACTGACGGGAAGCGGAAGCCCAGAGCCTGAATCTCATTTTGCTGCTTCCTGCCCCTCTTTCACTCGTCCACAGCCTTCTGCCAGTTCTCCTCCTGGCACTCACCGCTCCTCCCAATTAAGTGCCACCGGAAAAGGTCATTAATATGCTATATATCACCCCTTGCAGATAGCTGGCAGAGAGGTTTAGCAGCATCAGGCCTGGAAGCTCCCCACAGGAGCCAGCCCAGCATCCCCCAGCATGTCCCACTGCCCCTCGCCTGCAGCGCAGGCGGTGAGGCAGCTCAGACACCCACTGCCACACTTCAAGCAGAAACTCCAACCACTCTGGCTGAGATGCTTTGTAACGCTGCTTCGTGTGTGTCTCTTACTTCATTAGTTGTGTTTCTTCTCTGACTTCTGCCAGGAAACCACAGCTGCCTTGGAGCACCAGTCCTGGTCCCTGCCCAGGACTCCCAGAGGTCTCAGGTCCCCACCACCAGCCACAGCAGGGGATCTAATTACCTACTGTAATTAATTACAGAGAAAATCTTTATAATCCCTGCATGCTTGCCATGTGCATCAACTGTTTCTTAAGCATGTGCTTGCAGCATCCATAGGAGATAGGATGCTTGATGAAGCCTGGTTGTGACCCACCACAGCCAGCCCCATGGTGCCACCTCTCCCAGGAGCTGCCCACCCCAGGGCTGAAGGCAGCACACTCCTTCTGCCTGCAAATGAAAAGTCCTGGAGGTATCACCGTTATTTTGCTTCACTGTTGCCCCTCGATGAAGTGTGCAGGGCCTGCATGAAGAGTTAAGAACCCCTCAATGAAGTCAGGGAAGCTTCACATAAGACACTTTAGTTGGCTGGTTTAGCTGACAAATCTTTTACATCATACTCCAAGTGAAGGTAATAAATACCCTGTCACAACAGCGATGTGCAAACACACCACCTTCCCCAACACTGACTTGGGTCTACACGGCAGAGCAGGGACAGAAGCCACCTGAAATGCTTTCCAGTTTGCCAAAAGCAAATCTGGTCTCACCTCAACAGCCAGTGCTGCTACTAGCAGCAAAGCCTTTCCAGGAAAACCCCAAAATCACTGTTTGGATACATCCCAGCACACAGCACTTCTGTCTCTGTGTCCCATAGCAGCAACACCGCTTTCTGAGGGACCTGACCCCTACTCGAACCAGGTGCAGCGAAAGGGCCCTTTCCATCCCAGTTTCTTATTTAGCAAGAGAGAAGCTGGGCTACTGTTTTTCTACGGGCAATGAATGCTGCAGAGATCATTGTGTGGACTCAGGGTGCTAGGGGCTCCCCACAACCAGGATTACAGGGAGATGCAGAAAAACCTTGGGAGAAGTTTCTCTCTCACATGCCATGACTTTTAACACATATAACCACATCCTTAACGCCACCCATCAGGCATTAACCAGAAAAGGGGCTTCGAGTCGCTCTTTTGTCTCGGTGCCAAGAGTTCTTCCCTGTAATTTGTGTCCCTCAGCACATATAACGAGAATGTTTTTTAAATGACTCCAGAAGCAAATCCCTCCTTCTGTGATTTGATCCGCAGGTAGCAGAGAACAAAGCACCACAAGGAAAAAGGGGCTTTCCAGTTAGTAATACCTGGTTAGGCACACAACAGCATCAGTTCAATTTGGACACTCAGTCAGACAACAACCACTGAGAACCACCAATTCCAACCAACCCAGTGCTCTCCCACAACACCAGTATTTACGCTCTCCCAATCGATCAACAAGTGCTGGGGCCGCCAGCCCAGTAATTCAAACCGGCGGCACCCTTCAAGGACCAGGCTCCAGCTCCTAATGCCTCATGCCAAATCCACCGGCTGCCTGCAGCTGGCTTTGCCTCTGGCAGAGCAGAAGGGGAAAGAGAGGCAAGTGATCCTGGTGGCAACCGGCCGTGGGCCCTCACTGACGTTGTCAGACCAGGCCTGTGTAGCTCACACCTCCCATCGCAAGCAGCCCAAACAACTGTTTTCTGCATAGCTCAGCTTCGCAGTGGGGCATGCACCCTGCCAAGCAAGCTGCCTGCCAAAAAACCCATTGAACCTCAACCCTCCTGTGGTAAGACAGCCACTGAGGACAAGAGAGCAGGCTGTCAGGCACAGGGGCAGAGCACACACCTCCCATGAGGCGTCTGCTGCTTCCCGGGATGCTCCGAGATAGCCAGCAATGGAAGCGAAGGCGCATGCTAGCGAGGTGCCTGGAGAGGAAGATTCCTAGGGGAAGGCTCAGGAGGGGACATATGGTACCTCTCTGTCGCGAGGCGCTGCTGTAGCATCTGTTAATATCTCTTCCACTGCTGC
This sequence comes from Zapornia atra, assembly GCA_013400835.1. NCBI lineage: Eukaryota > Metazoa > Chordata > Aves > Gruiformes > Rallidae > Zapornia > Zapornia atra. The sequence goes on from VZTU01026908.1 coordinate 293,392, forward strand.
CAATACAGGAAAGCTTCATATGGCAAAGCGCTCCTCACAACAAGTGCTCCTGCCCTTCCAACTCCCTCTCTGCAAAGGCTCCTGTCTTATTTGTGCTGCAACAGCAGAAAAGCACCAGGAGAAAAGAACCCAACAGCAAGGAAGGAGGAGGAAGGGTCACCTGTGTGTGGAACTGGTAGCCCCCCATGTTCTCACTTCTCCAGCCCTGAGCCCCGGTCGTTCCTTACATGTCACCACACCCCGCTGGTTACAGCAGTGTGACACACACACATCTTCGTTTATTCTCTCTTCCAATACTGGGCTTGATTCTGCCACCTGGAACAGTTTAGAGAGTTTCATCCCACACAGGTCTGGGCAGGAGCAGAAAAGCAGCAACTGAAGGCGTCCAGCCACGCTCTGATGATTGCAGCTACCAAACGGCATGCTGGGCTGCATGGACGCCGCAGTGGCCTCTGTCTCACCGCGTCACCAAGTTGACATCCAAGAGAAACATTAGTTCCAAAAGCCAGTTTTAATCCATCTCTGGCTCACTATGTTATTTATCCCTGACCCTACGATAGTTCATAATGTCACTGCAACCTATTAAATAATTGTCAGCCCCAAGGTTTATTTGTTACTCTACAAAGCCCATCTGGGATGCTGAAGGCTTATCTATGCTCAGAGAAGATCAATGAAGAACACAGGCAGAGAGGGACGAGGGGGAAGACCAGGAGAAATTAGAACCTGACAAAAGGAACCAGAGATGATATTTGTCCTGCTGAATTTTAGGCATTTAATACCTTTTTTGAGCCAGGCACCGTTGACTTCTCTACTATGACAGATTAGTACCTCCAGAACATCATCAAGCACAGGTGCCTTCCGCATCTGTCACCCTTGAAGGGCCTCTCTTCCTCTCTCCAGTGACTGTTGTGATGGCGACTAGACACGAACATAAGGGCAGAGAAAAACACCCTCCAAAAAACACGGCAATGTGGAGGCATGGGAGGGGCACAACTGCTCTCTAGGGAGGGATAATCCGTCAGGACCAAGATCAGCATGAGAACCAGGAGGTCTAAACTGGTCAATTCATGGCTGGAAATGAGGAGCTGAAGCCTAAAATGATGCAACAGGAGAAAAAAAGGGGCAAAACAAGGAAACTATTTTTAAGGAGAAGGCTGGGAAGCTCAAGAAGGGGTCTTTATGACAGAGTCTTCATGGTCTCTGCATTGAGAATGCCATTGAGGCTGAAAATGAAAAGACACACAACAGAGGAAAACCGAACTTCCAGACCCAGCGTCTCCGGACACGCTGTCCCGCTGGCGAGGTGTGTGGCTATTGACTCAGGGTGCATCTCTACTCGACATGTGTCAGCTGGCTCCTCGCACACTTCCCCACCAGCAGCCGCAGTAACATCCCAGCACCAACATTTGCCAAGCCTGGAGCATCCACTGGAGCCAGGAGAGCCCAGGCACACAAACCGTTGGACAACACTTCCCCAGAGCAAAGCTGGAAGGTGCTCCTGGCTGTGAGAGTAGCAGAGTGTCTCAGAGAAACCTGCCTGTCAGTGACCCTGCCAAGCCATAGTGAGAACGAATGGGAACAATAAAAGCTGGAACACGGAGGTGCCTTGGAGAGAGCGCTGGGATGGAGCTTTCCCGAGCTTCAATTTAAAGCCTCGTTTCTACAGCTAATGCAGTTGTAAGGGACATTAGCCTAATTTCTGTCAGGAGAACTTGTCAGCGCTGCGGTATGTAAGATGGATGTGAAAGACTTGTTTTATCTCATGGACAGATCACCAGGAAAGCCATTGTGCCACGCTGGTTTCACTGGAGCATAAATTTATGTTCTCCCTGGATGTAACCAGGAGATGCTGCTTCTTGACACTGCACGTGCGAGGCCAGGCCCAAATCTCCTGAGGGGTTAACAACACCTGGAAACCCTTGGAGAGGTGCTTCAAATGGAGATGGGCACCAAGGGACATGGAGCCTGTCATTGCCCTTCCATGGATTCTCAGCTGAAGATCTGGCTGGAGGGTTAGGTCCTTCTACTGGTGGTGCTTGGCAGTTGAGCCACAACCACTCAACTGTGATTTCAGGGCCAAGGGGAGAAAACTGGTGGTGAAGACAGAGAATTGGCTCTGACTCCTCAGGGCTTTCAGCAGGATGTCAAATTGGAACTTTCCTGGCCCGATTTTGAGAGATGCTCCACAGGTGAGCCAGCATAGAGTGAGGGAAAGAGAGGCCATACCCCATGGCTTTGAGTAAAAACCATTTGCACAATCCTGCTCCCAGCATAACCTGCTTTAAGGAATTAAAACATGCCCAAGAGCCTGGGTGCAATACCACCAGCACGGCTTCACAGAATCACAGAATCATAGGGGTTGGAAGGGACCTCGAGATCATCGGGTCCAACCCCCCTGCCAAAGCAGCTCCCCAGCTCATATTGCACAAGTCGGCATCCAGACGGATCTTGACTATCTCCAGAGATGGAGACTCCACCACCTCCCTGGGCAGCCTGTCCCAGGGCTCTGTCACCCTCACTGTGTAAAAGTTCTTCCCCATGTTGGTTCAGAACTTCCTGTGCTCCAACTTGCATCCATTGCCCCTCGTCCTGTCCCCACAGACCACTGAAAAGGGGCTGGCCAATTTGCCCTGCATCCCATGCCTAAGATATTTATAAACACTAATTAGGTCCCCCCTAAGTCTTCTTTTCTCCAAACTAAACAGTCCCAGCTCACTCAGCCTGTCCTCAAATGGGAGATGTTCCAGGCCCTTCATCATCTTCGTAGCCCTTCTCTGGACTCTCTCCAGGAGGTCCCTGTCTTTTTTATACCAGGGAGCCCAGAACTGGTCACAGTACTCCAGGTGGGGCCTGACCAAGGCAGAGTAGAGGGGGAGGATCAGCCAGCCTTGGGGTCGCAGCCAGTCTGAGACAGTAATGCTGGTGGGTGGCACAAAAGCAAGTCTGAGACTTGCAGGTTCCTCCCTACAACGTTGGAAGCGCCTTTATTTGCAGCCATCACCCAGAAGTAGCAGCAGTGTGACCTTGGCTTTGGGACGCGACTCGGTGCGCAGAGGAAGCCTGCGGGAGCACGACCCTGGCCTGTGGACTCATGGGCAGGGGGGTGGCTCCGCTCTGCTACAGATTCTGTGCTCACAGAGGAATTAAATCATTCCAACAGCCAGAAACGTCCCTCGAGAAGGAAATCCTCTCACAGATAAATCAATAGCTCACTGTCAGTTTAGCATGCAGCCAGGAGAATTTACATTGCCAGGAAGGCTCAGAGCTCTGCCACACTGACAGCGCCACAGCATCATCCGATGGCCCTGCAGCACTTCTCTGTGCAAGAGCCAACACTCTGGGGCTTCACTGCAGCACCGGGAGCTCTGCAGACCCTGAGCCAAAGGCAGCAGCACAGATGTGGTTGGGCAAAGCTCCCTCAGGACAAAGCCACCTTGCCCCCACTGCCCTCCTCTGCAGCGGCACAGCTGCTCCCCACAGTCATGGCAGAGCCAGTGAACAGTCCCGGATCACACAGGACACACAGATAATGAAGCACGAGCTAAAAGGAGCACAGGGGTGCAGGGAGGGGGTGCTACAGACAACAGCCATCACCCCCCCAGCCAGGGTTACAGGGGTTCCCACCAGCCAAAGCAGTCTGAAGATGAGGCTAGACAGCGATGGGCTGCAGCACACAGTGATTAATGAGCCTGCAATTTACGTGATTATATTAATGCAAAGTACACTTGGACCTATAAGTTCAAGGAAACTAATGACACCTCACAGCGTAGCGCAGTGCTGAGCAGTAACTCTGGCAAAGAGAGAGAAAAAAAAGGCCCTAATTATTCCGCAGTTGTTCTCCTCCCCGATTCTCAGGGTCAGCTTGGAGGAGAAGGTGGCCTGAATTATATTTTCGTTTCCAGAACATCAACAGAATTACTAAGTAAGTTCCAGCGGCAAGGTCGAAGCCTGCCCATAGTTACACACGCTGTCTCCTTCCCAACCGCCGGCTCCAGCAAGCAGCAGCACCGCCGGACCCAGGGGGATCTCTGGCTGCCCGTGTCCTTGGCAAGCTTGGGCACCCCACCTGTCCTGTGTGCTGCTCCTCCCCAGACACAGCACCAGTGCTTCTGCCATCTCCTTTTGCTCTGGTCCCCAGTAGCGATGGATAAACTGTAACAGCTGAAGCTATACCTGACCTCCAAGAAGCACAGCATGTTTTATGCGTCTAGGAGCTGAACCTTACTGAAGACAAACCTGACAAGCAGTCACCCAATTCTGCTGGCAGCAACATACAGCACACCCAGATCACCTACACATCCTTGTGACCAAAGCGCTCAGCAGACAGGGAGCCTGCCAGTGCTCAGAGGGCTTGGAAGCAGTCTGCTCGCAGGCAGGCAGGTTGGTCAAGCAGCAAGCATGTCCCCAGCTGTCCATAGAGCCCTGGATGGGGACAGCTCACCACGCTGCGTCACAAGAGCTCAAGGCACATGCAAACCCTCCTCACACAGAAAACATCTGTTGCTGTTCTTTCTCCTTCGTGCTTTCAGGACCTGTTGTGTGCACACAGAGTCCCTTGTCCTCTTCAGCATCTTCTTCCTCTGCTGCACCCCCTGGGGTAACAGATGCATTTTGGAGTGGTTGTGGTGGTCACCCCTCACACACTCCTTCGGTCCCGATCGGCTTGCAAACTGCTGTGCCAGTGCTCCATCACCGCTGGCAGGCTCCAAAAACCCGTGTCTGCATACCCAACCTCACCTTCATAGACATGGCCTGTGTTTCCAGGCTATTCCAAGACTTGGACTTTGCACCTGATCTGCTGGCATATCAATGCCAGAGCTCACACCAGCACTGATCCAAAAAGCTGAAGACACATCATGACCCCTCTGAAGAAAGCCAGGACAACCTGTTACATTCCCACGATGCAGAACAAGAAGCTGACGCAGAACAGTTCCGAGAAGACAAGGTAGAAGACGTCACAAGTGTGCCTCCCTGTCCAAGGTAAAATTAAAACCAAGACCACAATTAAACAGTCACGAGTTCGGTGTCTCAAGATCCTTGCTCGTGGGCTACAAACCAGCAAAGCTCTCCTGGGACCTTCCCACAAGAGGCAATGTGCAAAAAGCCGGCTCAGCAGTGATTGGGAAGATATGCACCAAGTAACCCATCACCCAGCGATCTGCATGCACCCAAATGTCCCACACCACAAAAAGAAATCAATAGTGAGACAGAGAAAACCTCAACCACACAGTAAAATACAAAGAACACCTGTAATATTGATTTTAAAAGCGCCTCGTAGAAGACGGTTGCGAAGGAGCCTGAGAAAGCAAAGCAAAATGCCTGAATTGGAGCCCTTTTTTTTCCTCAAAAAGACATTAATAATGGATTTTCAATGCAAGAAGAAAAACTGAAACCCACACCAGATTTTCCTGGTAATAACAGCTTTCTGCAAAGCCCAACTATTAATGTAACAGGGACGTCCATCAATCAAGCACGCAGAAAGTACTTTGAGAGCTAAAAAAGGAGCAAGAAAACATCTGCTTTTGGCAACTTAAATTTTGTCCTTAAGCACAAGGAACATAATAAATTACTGGAAGGTTCAGCCTGAACTCTTTTCCTGCCATCCCAGAGAGGTGAAGGCTGAGGACTAGGGAAAAGGTACACAAACATGCCGCCACTGTGATTTGTGCCAGGCAAGAGACGGACACAGAGTCACTGGAAGCCTGAGGAAAACCCTGGTGCAGTTCTTGGTACCAACGAGGCAGCAAGGTCCTGATGGCAAACAAGTGGCAACACCCACAGAGACGTGACAGCAAGCTGTTCTTCAAGCCTGCAGCTTTACCAACCACTTACTTCCTGGTCATTAAGGTCTTATGAATCCTTCTCCACCTTCAGTCATCCTCAGCCTGCCCGAAACCTGGACAGGTACCATGTGCTGGAGGGGGATGGTAAGGGATGGGAACTCCCTCCGAGACAGCAGCCACATCCCTCCAGATTACAGCTCTGCTCTTCCCCTTGCCACACGCTGCCCGCAGAGGCCATGGCAATCAAGGCAGGAGGTTTCTCAGTGCCCTCAGCAAGCAACGCTTCATATTTTGGGTCCACCCACCCAGAGGAGCACGAGCGGGGTGTCAGTAGCAAACGCAAGAGCTGGATTGACACCAACAAACCCAGGTGCTGCAGAAAGAAACTGGGGTGCTCCCAATGCCTCCAAAATGTCCTTCTTTTTACAACACAGTAGGTCAAAAAAAGTGCTGGAGATAATGAAGAGAATTTACTGATTGAACCAGAAGAAGCTGCAGGCATCACTGCAGCTACATCGTAATAAATCCTGCAGAGTGCCACTCTGACACCAGGGAAGGCTGTTTACTGGCTCCCCACGCTCACTGTATCCAAGGTGCAGCCTTACACTTAATAACAGCTTTTCTCCCCAGCTGCAAATCCTGCCTGACACCTGACAGGCTAACAGGTGGGGTTCACCCCCCAAAACCACCCATCTCCACCCAGTATGAAGTATGAAGGTACCTTCATGCACAGCCATATTTCAGATCAGAAGCACACTAAGAACGGCCAAGCATCACACAGGAGTGCTGCTGGGCTGCACCACAGCCCCTGCCAACAGAATAACCCCACCACCAAACTCCGTGCAAGGGTCTGGGGGATCCTCATGAGAACCACGTTCAAACAGAGGTCCTCCAGTTCCTCATGCCAGAACTGGGGAGAAATGTCCCCTTCCAGGGCTTCCAACTCAGCTACTGCTGCAACATGCACTTCGGTGATTCCACAGACCGAAGGTACGAGCGTGGTCTTCATCAAGCATCTTGCTTGATGTGCTCCTAAGCCTGCAAGGAACTCACCCTTGTACTCATGCTGTACAGGGGCAGCGCCTTGCTTTGTGGATTCACAAAATCACAGAGTCGTAGGGGTTGGAAGGGACCTCCAGAGAACATTGGGTCCAACCCCCTGCCAAAGCAGGGTCCCTGGGACAGGGCACACAGGTCAGCGTCCAGACGGGGCTGGAATCTCTCCAGAGAAGGAGACTCCACACCCCCTGGGCAGCCTGTCCCAGGGCTCCATCACCCTCACCGGGAAGTTCTTCCCCAGATCGGTGTGGAACTCCCTGTGCTCCAACTTGAGGCCATCACCCCTTATCCTGTCCCCACAGAGCACTGAGGAGAGGCTGGCCATTTCTCCCTGTGTCCCACACTTCAGATATTGATAACCACTGATCAGATTCCCTCTCAGTCTTCTTTTCTCCAGGCTGAACAGCCCCAGGTCACTCAGCCTTTCCTCGTAGGGGAGGTGCTCCAGGCCCTTCATCATCTTCGTAGCCCTCAGCTGGGCTCTCTCCAGGAGATTCCTGGCTTTTGTGTACCAGGAATAGACACTTGGCAAGTACAAAGATGCTATTTCCCACCCTGGTCTGCATCATCTGCACTGTGAGGGCAGAGGAAGGAATCACATGAACCATCTCTCGGCCACTTCAAGAAAATAAACAAACCAAACCAATAGACCCAGGTCAGTTTATGGAGCACAGCAGAGCCCAATCAGCTGGAGCAGCCAGTGGAGGTGGCTTCCCCTGACCTGAGGCTCTTCAAGGCACTGGATGAAGAACACACACACTCCCTCCTCACAAAGGAGCTGCATTAACAGCTCTGGCTGACATGGCTCCCTCCTCTCACGGGGCTTTCCCTGCAAGCAGCAGAGTGAGGTACAGACACTGCTCTGTAGGGAGCCTGGCTCTGCTCCTCCTGCCAGAAATGTCCTTTCCACTTCAAGATGTAATCCAAAGGTGTGGAGAAAATCTGAAAAGATCAAAGTGGGTGGAAGGAGGATAAAAGAGGACTCAAGTGAACAGCCCCTTGGCTTATCCTCCAGCAATGCCTCTGGTCCTGCAGAACACCCTCAGTCCAGCCTCTGGCTCCTGGCTGGTCTCAGCCATCGCTTTCAGCTGATTCTCTTCAGAGAAGTCTCCAGCCACTCTTCCCATGTTTGTTCCATTCAGATTCACGTTAGCAAGGGGAAAAGCCTCCACCACTACCAGGATTCACAGCTCTCTCTGGAGCCCACCAAGAGATCCTCTGTCTTAACAAAGGTACCACTGCACAGTGTCACAGGCTAGCTGTGGTTGGACGACACCTCTGGAGATCATCCTGCTCAAGCAAGGTCACCTCGAGCAGGTTGCCCAAGACCCTGGCTGGCTGGTTCATCAGGAATACTGTGTGTGGTGCTGGGCTCCCTGGGTCAAGAAGGACAGGAAGCTGCTGAAGAGGGTACAAAAAAGGGCTACGGAGATGCTGAGGGGACAAGAACATCTGTCTTACAAAGAGAAGCTGAGGGACTTGGGACTGTTTAGCCCAGAGAAGAGAAGAGTGAGAGGGGGAATCTCATCAATGCTGACAAACCCTTGAGGGGTGGGGGCAGGAGGCTGGGTCAGTCTGTGTTCAGTGGTGCCCTGGGACAGGACAAGAGGCCATGGACACAAACGAGAACAGAGGAAGTCCCACCTAACCATGAGGAGGATCTTCTTCACTGGGAGGGTGGCAGAGCCCTGGGCCAGGCTGCCCAGAGAGGATGGGGAGTCTCCATCTCTGGAGACATTCAAACCCCATGATCCTGGACACTGCCCTGTGCAACCTGCTCTCTGTGATCCTGCTCTGGATCACAGGGGGTGGTTGGACTCGATGATCTCCAGAGGTCCCTGCCAACACCCATGATTCTGTGAACATCTTCCAGGATGGAGACTCCCCAACCTCTCTGGTGGAGTTGACCTCCTCCAATGTCCAAGCACCTATGTTTAAACAGAGTTTCTTGTATTTGTCAATGCCAAGGTCCTTCCTCCCAGCGGCCACTCCTCCCAGCTCCATGTCATACAGTCTGCAAATACCACGCCTTCACCATTTGCCACCTCGTTATAGCTCTAGTTAATTGAGATACAGAGAGGTCTAGTTATTTCTGTATGTTATCAAGTGCACAAGTGAGATAACTGTAATTAGCAGCAACCCGGATAGCAGGTTAAATGATGGTATAATTAATGAAGAACATCAGGCTTTGTTTCAAATAAGAAAAGCAGATTGTATCAAAATGCAAATGCATCTTAAAATAGTCTCAGTGATCCCTGAGAGGTGTTTTTAGCAACACCAGGAGACAGGAATGGAAAGGTTTTGCTCGGGCTGAGGGACAAATCCTAAAAATAAAACCTGGTTGGGGGTTAAAATGTAAATTGTGGATCAGATCTATTTATTCCCACCCTGCAGAGACAGGCAGGCATGCAGCCTGGTGGGGTTTTTCCCTCTCTGACTCTGCAGGAGCAGAGGCACAGTCCTGTTACTGCCATTGCCGCTTGCAAGGTCTCTGCAACCCTGGGAGATCTCCAGGAGAAGAGCAGCAGAAATACAGAGTGACAGGCTGCATACATTAACTGGGTATTCGCAGAACATCCTGGTGCAAGAGAATGACCCAAGTGAAGCTTCCTGCAGTCCTGAGGAGCAGGTAGAAAAACCGGGTGAGAGGAAAACACAATCTCTGGGCTGAAGGAAGATCCCCGTATCCCAGAATCCCAGGGGTGGGAAGGGACCTCCAGAGACCACTGGGTCCACGCCCCTGCCAAAGCAGGGTCCCTAGGACAGGTCACACAGGTCAGCGTCCAGACGGGCTGTAATCTCTCCAGAGAAGCAGACTCCACACCCTCTGGGCAGCCTGTCCCAGGGCTCCCTCACCCTCACTGGGAAGAAGTTCTTTCCCAGATTGGTGTGGAACTCCCTGTGCTCCAACTTGAGGCCATCGCCCCTTGTCCTGTCCCCACAGACACTGAGAAGAGGCTGGCCATTCTGCCTGTGTCCCACACTTGATCCCTCTGCCCACGTCACCAACAAAGATGTTGATATGCAGTGGAGGTCCTGCTGGTGCCAGGCTGTGTGGTATTGCTCTGTGTGTGTGGGACAAGCAGCTCCTCTGCCCTAAGAAATGCTCAGCCAAGGCAGCAGCCTGGACACAGAACCCGGGTGCTGAGGGGACGGATGTGGGAGGAACTGGAAGGACGGTGCCTCAGCAGAGGAGATGAAATATAGGAGAGCAGGCTGACAACACGAGGGCCACATTACATCAATAGGTCAGGGATTCATTTATGAAATGACATAATAAAATTGCAAATGTAGAAATGCATCCACTCTGCACAGGGCCTGACCCCCAGAGCTAGCTGCCAAGCTCTCCAGGAGCGTGAGGTCACACACAGGCTGCGGCCCCACACCCCAGGAGCAGCACTGCTCTGCCCTCACGTCACAGGAAATAATTCCCAACCTGGGAAAATAATTGCTCTGGGAGCCTTCGGTCACCAAATCAGGGAGAGGAACCACTTCTGAAGGCCATGAGGTGGTGCTGGATGATTTTCTGAGCCCCAGCATCCATGATGGTGTTTTGAGAGGAATTCCACACCTTCCCAGACATGGAAGCAACCTCCAGAGTTTCACAGGGATGGAGGGCTGGCTAGGCAAGCCCACATTGCAACACCTGAAGGGCCCATCCTACAAAGCAAGACCATGAGTTTGAAGTACAAGGGAGTTGCTCTGGTTATGTCTGGTCAAGCCTGGAACCCAAGGCATGCTTTCTGGACAAGACTTTCCCGTAGTACCTGATAAAAACCCTGGAGCCAAGGTCCTGGCGTGGCTGCCTTGCTCTGGAAGGAAGGGGAAGATACTCAAACTGGAAATTCAAGACAAACACTGCTGTGTGCACTCCTCAAATGTTTTTCCTCCTGGAAAACATTTTTCTCCCAAAGCACATTTACAAGCTTGAAATAAATGCACAGATTGTTAGATAAAGACAGAGATAAAAATAGGCCCGTTATTAAATACCTCTTCTTTAATGAGGTTCATCCTTCTAAACAGTCACACAAACGTTATTAACGTTGCTGCAGAAAACAGAGCCTGCCTGCTCATAAAAACCACAGCAGGATGTTCCTCATCACCCAGCGCACGCCTAAGCACCGCTCAGCAGCACCCTGCCTTGGCAGGAAGAAGATAAAGGAGAGGAGAGAGATGTCTTCTCCAGAAAACAGCCTCTCCGCTTTTCAAAGTGCTTTTTCTCCACCAAACAGTGGAAATTGAACCATGTGAAGGAATCCCACCGGCTGCAGTGCAGCCGACAGACTCACCCTCCTCATTGACACTGCCCTGATGTTTTAATGACACTGGTCAGAGCATCACTACGGCCAAGTTGGGAAAGATTTTTACAAAGCAGCCTAATTTCCTCCTGCTGCACCAAAAAAACCCTCAAACACCTCCCTCACCTGGTTTACAACCACTTTACAACTGGTCGGTAACACACTGAGGGGCAGGGAGTCCTGAGCACAGCTAGCAGGGGTCACAGCTTGTCTCAGGTGAAAATACATCATTCCACCCTTGTTTTGGCTACACCCAATGGCCAAGCCCAGGGCTGCCTGTTAAAGGAGCTGCAAACTTATCCCCACTGCTCAGAAGCATAATTAGGTGCTGGTGGAACGTGCAGCACCAGTAACATCACTGCGAGCACGGGACAGCACTCACCCCGACACACGGAAACCCCACCTCAGCCCCGCTCTGCTCCTAAACCTGAGCAGTCCACATAGTCAATGTAGAGGGTTTTCTCACCAAGAAGGCTGCTCCCAGGACACCAGCAGCTCCTGAAGTGACAGAAAGCAGCACAAGGTTCATCTGGGTTTGGGAGAAAAAATGACAGGCTTGCAGTTTGTTCACAAATGGTCAATGGGCCATCAGCATGGATGTGCTGGAGAAACCTGCAAAACCTGCCAAGTCATGGAGATACAGAGGGGAAACAAATACAGGGGTCGCATCTGGAGGGTGGTGGTCCAAGTCCAGATGGAAAGCAGAGTTCCTCAAGGGTCTGTGCTGAGTGTTGTTTAATCCCTTTATTAATGACACTGACAGTAGGATTGAGTGCACCCTCAGCAAGTTCGCTGATGACACCAAGCTGAGTGGTGAGATTAATGTGCTGGATAGATGGGATGGCATCCAGAGGGACCTGGACAGGCCAGAGACGTGGGTCCAGGTGAACCTCATGAGGTTCAACAAAGCCAAGTAAAGGGTCCTGCATCTGGGTCGGGACAATCCCTGTTATTCATGCAGGCCAAGAGATAATGTGCTGGAAAGCAGCGCTGAGGAAAAGGATTGAGGAAAAGGATGTGCTGATGGCTGGACATGAGCCACCAATGTGCATCTGCAGCCCAGAAGGCCAATGCCATCCTGGGCTGCATCACAAGGCATGTGGCCAGCAGATCAAGAGAGGGGATTCTGCCCCTCTGCTCTGCTCTGGGGAGACATCACCTGGAGTGCTGTGTCCGGCTCTGGAGCCCTCAGCACAAGGAGGACATGGACCTGTTGGAGTATGTCCAGAGGAGGCCACAGAAATGACCCAAGGGCTGGAGCACCTCTCCTATGAAGAGTGGGTCACTGCTATGGGGTGCAGTCATAAATCACAGAATGGCTCTCAGTCTCTCAGGCCCAGGCTGCTCCAGCCTGGTCCCCCACAGGGTCTCAAGCCCCTACCAACCAGCAAACACCACCTGCTCTGGTGTGGGTCTCTCCCTCGCTCATCTCTGTGTCTCTGTCTCTCTCCACAGGCTGCAAGTGCTGGCAGGGACTTGCTCCAACGTGGGTCACAGCATCTCCTGTAGATGTAGTTGCTGGAGCAGGGGACTCTCCACGGGCTGCAGGTGGGGTCTGGGCCTTTTCCATGGGCTGTGGGGGGACACCCGCTCCCCCATGGGCTTCTCCAGGGGCTCAGGGGCATCTTTCTCTGCGGCACCTGGGGTACCTCCTCCCCCCTCACCTTCCCTTGGTGCCTGCACAGCTCCTCACATCTTCTCACTCCCTTCTCTGGGGCACCAAGCAGCGTCTTGCAGGTTTTTCTCCTCACTGTGACTCCCAGAGGCCTGTGACCATCGCTGATGGGCTCGGCCTTGGTCAGAGGCAACTCCGGCCTTGAGCCGGCTGGTGTCTGCTCCGTGGGGCTGCAGAGAGCTTCTGGTGCTCCTTGCAGAAGCCACCCCTGCAGCCCCCCTGCTCCACCAGAACCCCACCACATGAAACTACAACACCTGGCACAAGACAGAAGCACGCACAGGACTCCTGAGCCAAAGGGATCCTTCCTGCCATTACCTTCTCTCCCAGCTTTTAAACCCTGTTCTTGGCTTCAAGCAGGGCTGGCTCCCTCAGCCGCTGAAACCTCCCAAAAGACAAAGACCAGCAATGAAACCAGACCGAGTTAATCCCCATCCTGAGCCTGTTCTTTCCAAAACCACAGTAGGTCCTTCAAAGCAGCTTCTGAAATTACCTCCCCAACGTGAATGCTTTCTTTGAGAACTGTTTTTCATACGTGGAAACCCTTGTTTGTGTGGCACACGAGACAGGGGAAGACCCAGATGAGTAGGAACAGCAAAGCTGCCGACAGAGAAAGCAGCCTGAGGAGCCTCGGAAGCTGCAGCCATGGCTATTGAAATGCTAAGCAATGTATCATCAGCTCCCTGCTGAACTAAGACGGTTTCATCTTCGCAGAGGCAGCAACACCAGCATGCTCACATCAACTTCGCTCTGGCAGTTTGATCAACAGTGGCAGTCATGGCTTCTTATTTTTTAACTGCAATATAATTAGGCACTTAGGAAAATGACTCTGAGCGGCAGAAATGCTATGGAGGAACTGCAGGTAGCAGCACAGTGCTCTGCAAGCCAGAACTTTAACCACAGGTAAAGGTACAGGCCGGTCAAGCTTCTGCAACACGTGCTCTGCATGGCTACACACTGAGACATGCTACCCAAAGCTGAGAGAGATCCAAGGCCGCAGCAACGCAACATTCCCATCACTGAGGCCAGGTTCTACTCCATGTTTCCAGCCCGTGGGGAGCTGCTCCACACCCTGGAAGCCTTTCTGTGCCCTGCTGCTGGTTCCTCTCAAATACAAAACACGCAGAGCAGGCTGCAAATATTTTGCTATTTTGGGGAGGTGAGGGTCTCACTCGGTCCACTGGGATTGGGAAACTGGACAGGTTAATTCCGAGCTTTGACCTGTTGACCTAGAAACCTGTCAGCAAGTTTCTACTGTGTCAGGAAGCGGGGAGGTGGATGCAGGCTGTCTGCAGAGACTCCCCGCAGTGCTGGCCGCTGCTGAGGAGATGATTAACCCCCTCCTTCTTTCCCAGTTAAACCCTTGCCTTTTATATCCTTCTTCTTAATCTTCACAGCAATGTCTTCACACACGAGCCACTGCTGACCCCAACACCAAGTGGAAATGTGCTGGTCAGCGATGTGATTAAACGCTCGGAGCAATCCCACTTCCCATCACCAGGAACGCAAAAGGAACAGCGGGAAGCAAGGTGTCCAAGTAGTAAAAGAGGTGAGTCCTGGGAAATGAAGCATTCCTGTGCTCTAGGATGGTGGTGGTGGATTTGAGGCCACCTACAGATGTGGAAGAAATGTGTTTATATACAGAACCCCACAGAAAGCTGTCGATTTGGCAAAGACCATCCACACCCCCCAATCCTTCTGCTCATCATCCCAAGGACTAAGAAATCAGTATTTGTTTGTCATAACCCACAGGCAAAGATCATGTTGAAAGGCAGTGTGGGTGTTTCTGTGTGCTGACACACTCACCTCCATGCAAAGGAAGAGCTTAACGTGAGCAGTAACAAAAGTTAAGTTGCCTCTGCTAAGTTTCTCTGGAGAACTTACCACTCACAAGGGTACCATTACCTGGGAAAAGCACAGTCAGACAGGGAAAAACATCATCAGAGGAAGCACAACTTCAGAAAACTGCTGCATGTGTGGAGGGACAGATACCTGACCAAAGGTGTGAACATCCATCCACTTACCACAACCTACCTGTTAAAACCCAACCAGCCTGGAAGTTCCTATGGATGCCATCCAAGAGCAGAGCAAAAATCCCTGCAGTTATCTTAATTTCCTCAAATGATACCAACAAAAAATAAACTAACAGAGACACTGGAGAGCTTTCCAAGGCACACGATCCTTCCCAACCTAGGTGTGCCTGGTGCGTTATTTAGTGCCAGATGGAAAAGGAGGAGAGCGCCTAACCAATTGTTAAAGGACTTGTGAAGTTTCACCAACCTGGCAGAGGAGACAACTGATCTCCTTGCTTCCAGATCGCAGGTGGCAGAGCTCTCAGGATGCCTGTCTCTCTCTGTCTGCATCCAGCCACCTCCAGCAGCTGGAAGCATGCTCAAAGTGCAAGAAAGCACTTGATCAAAACCCAGCTCGCACTGTAGGCAGCGAGAGAACAACCACACGGAGCAGTTGTATATATACAATAACAGCTGCATCTGGTGGGGGGATTTGACAGGTTACAGGTTGACGACACTGCTGCAGTCTCAGTGGAAACACAGTCTGATGCAATTAGTGACAGTGAGCTAGAAAAACAGGAGAATAAAATTGGAAATATGGTTATAAAAGATGAGCAGCCACAGGACCAGGCAGAAGTGTAGGAATCCTGTGTTGATCTCAGAAGAGGAACCAAGCTGAAAGAAAAGTGTGATGGTGGGGGGAGACCCAGCTCTTAGCTCCCTCCCACTGTTCACAACTGGAGATGCAGATTTCAGATCAAAACAGGTGCTTCCCCAGGACAGACTGGCTCTGTTCACCGCAGGGACACAGCGCAAGACAGGAGAGAGGCGGGCAGCAGAAAGCAAACCTCCGAGCAGCATGCTGCGGTTCACCCTGGCCTGTGCTTAGCACACACCAGACAGGAGCCCAATCAGCTATGCAGGAGAGAGATCCCATCAGAAAACATGGGAAGACACAGCACCACTGGGTCAGGCACGCTGCTGATGCTCCAGCTCTGTTCAAGGACTGAAAGGCACATCCTTCAGGCAGCCATGCCAGTGGCTCCCCTTGTCCTGCAGGCCAACAGCCTCCCCAGAACAGAGCTGTGCTGGAAGGTCAGAGGCTGCGAGATGGGGTCCTGGAGGCAGCAGGTTCCCCAGCCTTGCTACGGGCAATGCACATGCTAAAAAGTGAGAGTCACAGTCCATGCATGGGATTTCACTTCAGAGAAACCCAAGGAAGACAAAATCCCAGGCTGCCAGGGGAGGGTAAGGAAGACTCCTCTTTCTGACAAAGTTTGGGAGTTTGGGGAATTTCTCCCCAAATCTGCCCGCACAGAGGAGCTGTGGTGACCAGTCGATGAGGCAGGCTACTATTAAGCACAACTGAAATTCTTCTCCCACCGCACGCTGTAACTGCTGACGAGTCTCCACTTCCACAGGCCCAACGTGGAATTACCACACAAAAAAGGCGGAACAAGCCCCCAAGCGATGGAGAAGGTGCTTTTGACTAAACCCAGCAACGATACTGGTAATGACTGCAAGTATGTGCATATTCTGCACCAACACAGGCCGTGGGGATCTGCCAGCCCAAATGCTAAGCAGGGACACCACTCGCCTTCCATATGTAATGGTACAGAAATGGGATAGAAGCAGATCCTGTGGCTTCCCAAAACGTAGGGGCTTTTGCTAGGCTCTTATATTATACAAAGATTTACATTTGGAAAAGTCATTCTGCTATATCTGGCAGAAATTTCAAGACAAATAGATCCCATATTTATTCATTCAATGATAATACTGAGCCGAGGATAAAGCGCTTCGGAATTCAGAGCACTTTATAAAAATTAATTACTACTTAGTTCACCCTTCCGAGGTGGGAAGGTATTACACCTGCATATACATGAGGACACCAAAGCACAAGTGGATTAAACCCCTCGCCCAAGACCCCAGAGGAGGGTTTACTGCTCATCTTGACTGCTGAAATACATGTGCACACACGCACCCCTCTGCATTTAAACTGGCTCATCCTCTCCAGAGTCCTTCCCCAGCACAAGAGTTTCTGTGGCGGAGCCAGCCACACCACCAGCTCAGCTGGTGTTTTCACACCACATGTGTCCCAAACAAACCTAATAAAAGATACCAACCCCCCAAAAAAGAAAGGCAGAGATATGTTTGTGTGGTGTGCAGCTAGGGATAAAAGCTGGGTTTCGCACTGCCAAGGAACACTGGTGAAAGCTGAGCGGTGTTGCATTGACAACCCTTAACCTGGTTGCCCCGAGCAGCATTTCACTGGCCCACAGCCGCATGCAGCAGACCCTAGACACTGTGTGCCAACAAACATCAGCAGATCTGTCCCTTGAAAAGTGTACAAGAACAGAAAGGGTTTCCAAGCATGTTTGGACCAGCAGCTCACTCCTCCCGCTCCAGTGAGCGCCCATCTGCATTGCCAGCTAGTCCGGCAACGCTCCCCTGTCCCTGTATTGGGTCACCAGGTCCAAATCACTTGGAATGCCAGTAAAACAACACATCATCATGGGAACAAACACAGACTTTGAGCTCCAACAAGGCCTCCAGCAGCAGGGTTTCAGAGGAATGCTATAATTACTCATCAGCACATTACCTGGACGGATGGTCTGCCACTGATGTGTAGGGTAAAACACTTCCAGGTCTTCAGGATCAGCATCATCTTCTGTTACGGGCTCTCTCCTGCTGTCATCTTTTATGTCGCTTTCTTCTATTTTTGTAAGGGCGAACTCCTTTTAGATAGAAGAGATTCAGCTCGTTAGCAATTGCATCTGGGTAATTTAGTGCTGGCTGAGAATACAAAATTTTTCCCCTCGCCAGCAGATTTTTTTTTCTTTTTTTGACATCTGAGATTCTTTCCACATGGTTAAATTTAGATTTAAAGTATATTAAAGGTTAAACATGCATAACTACCATGACATTTGTGCTGAACAAAGCAGCGCAGCTTATTTCCTATTCCAGTGCCGGCTGCAGGTTTCAAACGAGCTTTCGCAGAGCCTCACCTGCCTGACACCAGGAGCCAGGAGCCCTGCCTATTGTTAGGATTGTGTAACATCCTAAGACCCTGTTTTCCCTTGCTTGAAAATATGTCAAACTTGAAACTTTTTCAGCTGCAATTTTCCACCCGAGCGGAACGCCGCAAGCGTTGGTCGTTGCATTGCTTTGTTTTGCAGTGGGGGGGGGAGGTTCTTTTCCTTAAATGCACTTATTTCAGGCTTGCAGAGGATTTCAGCTAAAATAGTTCAGCTATTTCCAAAATAGGACATGGGGAAAACACACCGAATTGCCTACACGATACAAAACATGAGCATCCTTTTCTTTCCCTGTTCCCAGGATCCTCCCAAGTCTTGTAAAACAATGAGGCAGCGATTTAATCGCCACCCACGTCGCAAGCGCAGCACGAGAGCGGCAGAGGTGCGGCGCATCAGCTAGCGCGAGCGGCGTGACACGACACAAAGGCAAAACCCAAGGATGAAAAGCAGGGGGAGGGAGGGAGGGTGGGGAAAAAGAAACCTTGCTGTGAGGGAAACCTCGCTGCTGAGTTAAATGTCTCCCTAGGGAGCTGTGGGAGTCATGTAAAACCGCCACGGGTAAAATTACTGAGTGCATGGCAAGTAACGAGCTCATAGTATCGCACACCGGGCTGTGAACAGCTCGGGAAGGTCTCTGCTACTCTGGTTTTCATGGGAACAGATAGCTGGTCCATGCTAATCATCCAGGTTCCTATGATATGAGTGTTATCAGTTCCTGAGATCTCTGAGAACGCTGCCCGCCGCTGAGTAATTTCAAATAACCAGCCTATAGGGAAGGATTATTCCTAATTGTTGGCAATTAGAGTAAGAGTTATGGGTCGGTTCATGAAGTGTTTTGATATTAATCCTTTGAATGTTTTCATGGGGAAAAGGAAAAGTCAGTTAGGAGGTTAACTGGGAATTTTAAGCCATGTCCTGTCTTCACGTCCTGGGAGGAACACATGCGTATTTTCTGGCAGAACCTGGGTACTTTTTAAATGGGTAGATAATGGCAGGACAAGGGGGATGGAATGAAGCTGAAGGAGGGAAGGGTTAGAGGAGATATTGGGGGAGAAGTTCTTTACAGAGAGAATGGTGAGGGGCGGGAACAGACTGCCCAGAGAGGGGGTGGGTGCCCCATCCTTGGGGGTGTTCAAGGCCAGGTTGGATGGGGCCCTGGGCAACCTTGTCTAGATCATGCCTGGAGGTTGATGGCCCTGCCTGTGGCAGGGCGTTGGAACTCTGTGATCCTTGGGGTCCCTTCCAACCCAGACCAGCCTGGGATTCTACGATTCTATGCTTTGCATATAAACATCCATTTACCCAGCCAAGGGTAGAGAGAAACATTCATCTTGAGCAGAACCACGTACAATTACCGACAACAGCGGTAACACCCGAGGATGGCTGACAAACCTATACAATGTTTTTATTGCAGCTGTCAGAAGGCACTGGAATCTCAGGAACGCGTGGGCAAACAGCCCCTAACTCCCGCTCTCGTTCAGCGCATCAGAGGCTCCAAATTGTTAGGATGAGGACGAATGGTTAAAGCTCAGTAACAATCATAAACATAAAAAGCCAGGTTCTGCAGATGAAAATCAATGCTGGCGTTTCCCGAGCCAAGACTCAACGGGACTAAAAGAAATGAGTCAGAGCAGTTATTACTTAGCTTATTTACGCTGCTGTATTATTATCCAAGAGGGACTTAACGATACAGGCCATTGTAAATTTACCAACGGGCCTCCGAGCGCTGTATCTGTTGGAACACATAATGGAGATGGCTGATGTTTACCGGCTCCGCTCAAGAGCAGTGCCGCGGTCGGAATGTTCAGGAAGGGTAATAGGATGCAACTCTGTTCCTTTAAACATTACTGCCACTGCTTGGCCTGCAATTGTTTCATAGTGCCCCGGTTCTGACAGTGTTTATGGCAAAAATGGGCAAGACACAAGCAATCCTTCGTTACGCAGAAATTAGGTAGGATCTGTTGCAGCTTCTCTTCACAATTAAAATAGCAGGAAGCCTGATGTTTTCTAAAGAATGGAGATATCCTTAAAGGCAAAACAGCTGCCCTGCTTTATCAGCCTGAAGTCAAGTGCCACAACTGAGGTGTGAGACCATCCGCAGCCTGTTTGTGATAAAGGAGGGATGTGGCCACCACAGAGCCACTGCAGGGGGAGTGCAGGGAAAGGTGATGGGAGACTTCATCACCCATTGCAGCAATCCTGCCTGCACCTTGGTACCAGGCTGCTGCCAGTTTGGGCACTGGGGCTCTCCCAGTCTTCTTGTCCAGCTGATACAACCACGCTCTATCTCCAGCCTCCTCCTCTCCCTCCCTGCAATACAGACAAATCAGCTCGTTGCTACGTGACCGTGGGTGGGCCTGAAGCACTGGCTTATGGTGCTTATAGAATCCCAGGATGGTTTGGGCTGGAAGAGACCTAATGATCATCAAGTCCCAGCTCCCTACCATGAGCAGGGACACCCTCCACTAGCCCAGGCTGCCCAAAGACCCATCCAACCCAGCCTTGACCACCTCCAGGGAGGGGGCAGCCACCACCTCCCCGAGTAGCCTGTGCCAGGGCCTCACCACCCTCAGAGGGAAGAATTTTTTCCTAATATCCAATCTAAATCTGCCCCCTTCCAATTTAAAACCATTCCCCCTCGTCCTATCACTCCAGGCCCTTCTAAAAAGTTCCCCCCCAGCTTTCTTGTAGCCCCTTCATGTACTGGTAGGTGCTGTAAGATCTCTCAGAGCCTTCTCTTCTCCAGGCTGAACAAGCCCAACTCTCTCAGCCTGGTTTCACAGGAGAAGTGCTCCAGCCCCCGATCATCTTTGTGGCCTCCTCTGGACCCATTCCAACAGGTTCATGCCCTTCTTATGTTGGGGACCCCAGACCTGGACCCAGTACTCCAGGTGGGGTCTCACAAGAGTGAAGTAGAATCTCCTCCCTTAATGTACTCTGTCCCTTGGATTTACTCTGGGTAACAGCACAACCCCCGGGCAGCTGCACCACATGACCCACAGTCCAGCAAAGGCAGGAACGGGTGTCCAGGGACATGGGTGTCCAGGAACAGGTGTCCAGTGATCCCCTAACGCCAGTGCTGCTGGGGGACCCCATTTTAAGCCACAGCGTTAATTACACTAAAAAACTCACCACCCCCTCCTGCTTGACCTTCCTCATGGAAGCTTTCCAGATGTGTTAATCTGGCAGCAGAATCCAAATCAGGGGAGTTCTGCCCCCCTGTACAAGCACACAAGGGCAGGCAGCATCCACTCACCTCAACTACGGCTTTTAAACAACCCCACAAGTAGTGAAATCCATGCCCATGGGGCACAAGGCCTGAAAGGATGCTTTCCTAAGCCTGACTCACTGGTGGTGACTCATAGCTAGGAACCTAATGGAGACCACTTCTTCCCCTCTCCTTGCCACTAGACTGCATTGTTACCTTTGCCTCTTGCAATGGGGGAACCTGTGGCAACCCCAAATAGAAAGAGCGACCCGTAGCCAACAAGGGAGCTGCCCAGGCTACACTGTTCCTGCTGCAAACCCTCTGGATTGAGCATGTTCAAGGTGAGGCAAGCCGTCTCAAGAAAGAAGCAGCCCTTCTGAGATGTTGATACTGGAGACCTGCTGTCGAGAGGTGATCCACCAGTGGCTACAACACCCTCCTTGGCCCTTCAGGGGCTGTCACACCCCCACCCCAGGGACTCAGGGACAGCCCTTTTCTCTGACGCTCTCGGCCGGAGCAGCCAACACTTACGGGAACTCTGTCACTCAGGCTCGACTGGGAGAACACTGCAGAAACCAGCAAGACCAGCAGGTTGACTTTGGCAGCAGTGGAAAGGAGACCAGCCCAGTGAGACATCGCTGTCAGCCTGAAACGCGAAGGAGAACAAAACCAAGAGAGCTTTAGTCCACAGTTCCTCAGGTTCCAGCAGCCTTTCCACCACATTTTGTGAAGCAGTGTGGGTTTGGGGGTGCAGCACCACGGGACACCGAGCACCTCCCAGTGTTAGCAAATCGGTCTCATGGGGGGCAGCCGACAGCAAGGGGTGCCGACTGCACTGCTAAAGGAGTTTAGGACAGGTAATGACAAAGAAGAGCATATGGACCCCACAGGGGCTTGGATCTGTCCTGGAAAACATGAGGAGATCCATGAGTTTTGTTTAAATCCCTGTATTAGTGCCACAGGTGACAGCAACACGGGAACTAAAAATGAGCGCAGTCCCATGCCGCATCTCAAGTCTATGCCCGTGCTGTATCTTAAGCACAGAAGTAGTAGTGTTAAGTCAAATTAAATAGAGCTACCAGCCATCAGAGCATCAGGAGTTTATCTGACCCCATACACAGGCTTTGCTTGAGGAAGACAACATTTTCCAAGGTTTACTTGGTGGCTCCTACAGCATGAGGCTTTTTCCACAGCTTCTCCAGCCCTCGAGCTCACCAGTGGGCTTCTGTCCATGCCTGCAGTAGACCATAGAGCCGCCCTGACCGACCACAGACCTCCCGGGCTAGGGAAGGGAGTAAAGAGAGACAAGTCCTGGTCCTGTGGCTGCCAGTCATCCCGATACAGAGCTTGTAGGGAGCCACGTGTGTAACCACGCTCACGCGTGGCCCCGCTGCCTCGCAACATGAGGCTCTACATCCACCCACAGCGCTGAGCTCGCAGCTTCTCACGCTGGGGTAGGCAGAGGAGCAGCCTGCCAGCACACAGGCTGGAGAAGTATTTCCTTTGATTGGCTCTAAATTTACACGCTGCTAAATTAAACTAAATGAGGTCTTTTGAAAGAAGATGGGACTGATTAGTTCCGTTCAAACACTCTTCATTACTCATCCCTCCATCAAGTCTGCTCCTACTCCTATCCAGGTTTTAAAGAATTTCCTCCCATACAAGCAGTCCTAAATATCTTTCTCAGTGTCTTTGTTGTCCATCAGGATGGCACATCACATCACAGATTATTTTTTTTCCTCCCTTGAAGCAACCATCTTCTACTCCACAAAGCAGAAAATACACTTCACATGCACACCCAACAGCATCTCCTGCCACCAAAGGATCTCTGTCCCCAAAAGACTTCGGGGACACAGAGGGAGTCCTCTCCTTCCACCCCTTTACCACTACCTTGCCTCCACACTCCGTTATGTTCCTTCTTCCTCTTTCTGCTTTAGCCAAAAATAATTAAACAGAGAACATAAAAGGCAAAGTACTGCATCACAGGGGTCAGTGGTGGACATCTAGGGAACAGCAACAGAGCAGAGAACACAAACAGCGCTACTGCATCTTCCAAGGAATCCCAACCCAGGCTCTTGCTGAACAGCAGCCCCTACCCTTGAGCTCAAATCCAGATCAACTAGAATTTCCTTTTCCCCACTAATGGCTTTCGGAGCAGATCTGGTCTTCTGACACCCACAGCACCCCTCAGCAACGAGTTCCCCTGAGGCTGAGGGCCTGGGACTGTTTAGCCCAGAGAAGAGAAGACTGAGGGGGGATCTCATCAATGCTGATAAATCCTTGAGGGGTGGGGGCAGGAGGATGGGTCAGTCTGTGTTCAGTGGTGCCCTGGGACAGGACAAGGGGCCATGGGCACAAACTGGAACAAAGGAAGTTCTACCTAACCATGAGGAGGAACTTCTTCACCAGGGATGGTGGCAGAGCCCTGGGCCAGGCTGCCCAGAGAGGTTGGGGAGTCTCCATCTCTGGAGACACTGCAACCCTGTGTGGACACTGTCCTGTGCAGCCTGCTCTCTGTGATCCTGCTCTGGATCACAGGGAGTTGGACTGGATGATCTCCAGAGGACCTCACTGACCCCCACCATTCTGGGATTCTGTGACTCACACTGTGCACACAAATGTATAACCTTGCATTTCTGACCTGGTGCTTGATGTCCTCCTTCGATGTCTCCTCTTTCCTGAAGGGTCAAAGAACCACCCTGATGACCCACAAGCCCCTATCAAACTGCAACTGGAGAAGAAGAAAACCTCTCTCATTTTCAGAAAGGAGCCAAAGGCAACCTGTGGGCAAAGCCTCTGTCTCTCTCTGGGCAGGGCCATGCACAACCAGGCTGCAACCAACCAGGAACACCCAGGTTCCTGAGCTGGAAAACCCAGAGCAAAATTCACAGGCTCAAACTCTATCTGCTCCAAGAAGATCTACGTGTCCTTGTGGCCAGTGCCACAGTCAGGACCTCGACACAGCAGTGACACACAGCTCCCCCTCATCTCAGAACAAACTGCTACTTTTTACATAAGAAACAGGGGTTTTTTCTGGGGTTTTAGTTATAAAACAAGCAGCAAAACTGGGATAATGAAAAATAGATGTGTCCCTAAAACTTTACCTGCAGCCTGGAAATGAAAAGAAAGAAGAAAAAGAAATTCAACAAAGCAGTGGCTGAAAGCAAAGGCACACTCGTAAAAATAGAGCTCACGTGTACCGAGAGGGCTGGTAGCAAATGACAGCACAGCCTCTTTAAAGCCTACAACCTCATGCCTGCCTGGGAGATGACATCTGCACAACAATTAGCAGTTTGCTTAGGTCCCAGGTAGGCAGGAGGAGCCAACATGTGAAACACGGGGGTTTGAAGCTCCTGGAGAGAAGCCTGGGCAGGCTGACATCTCGTTACAAGGCAGACGTGCGAAGGGCGGGAGAGGATTTCCAAACCCAGTGTTTACATGGATACAATGGGGGGGTTTAGAGACAACCCTCAGAGCCCAGGAAGCAGAAAGGGTGGAAGCTGAGACCCCACCTGCACAGGGAGCATTCGCTCTGGTCGAAGGACATCACTTTGGGATCCAGCAGCACCCACATACAGCTGCAGCCAGTCAGCACGAGAACAGCCAAGCGAGGAGCAAAGTCCCCCCGTGCAGAGGGGGGTGGCTGGGTTTTCTTCCAATAATCTTTTGTCAAAGAAAATCACATAGTAGGGCAAGAGCAAAGGCTCAGCCTCCAAGAAGCCTCTGTTCCTGGCAGCAGTCCTCCTGAGGCGACGCGCTTGGCTTTGCAGGACTGGCAGGTCCTGTTCCATGGCTCCAGCAAACCCTGACTGCACCAGGGGCTGCAGAAGCAGCAGCGCTGCCTGATGCTCTCTGACAGCCGGGACATGGCCACCCATTTCAGTAGTGGCACATCACCAACTGCCACACAGCCCAGCGAGCACAGGCTCCGCAGTCACAGGTGACAGTTCAGAGGAAGTCAGGGTGAGGGACATCGTTCCTTCCTACCTTCTGCTGCTGGGCACGCACGGCTCTCTCATGGCCTAACTCAAAGCCCACACTGCCAATACTGTGCCACTCCAACAAATCCATCCGAATTCTGCTCCACTGCGCTGGGAGAGCACATGGACACCCCGGGGAGCACCCCAGACCCCTTGCCAGACTCTGGTTTTACGGCCAACTGGAAGCAGTTACAATAAGCTAATCCCTGCTCTCATCTGGGGATCCAGGGAGCAGTACAGGAGTTACCAGCCTTGCAAAGCTGCCCACAAAATGACTACTTCCGGGGGGTGTCTGTCCAGCCAGCCTTCGCCAGGATGGTCAGCACATGCCTTGTGCGTCCACGAGCACAAATAGCTGAGGGAGCTCCCCTTGCTGAGCAAAGGGCAGCACTGGAGAACAATCACATGACAGAAGACATGGAGAAACACAGCCCAAGCACCCTTCAGCTGAACTAGTGACACAAAGACCTCCAGCACTCAGAGCCTCTCTCAGGCAGAAGCCAAAGTTTGATGGGCAATAGCAGTTAAGGAAATTGTTTTAAAGATGGATGTGTAAATTGGGGTGTCTGATTGAAGAGGTGCACTCAGGACACGTACTACAATCAGTGTTGAGTTGAGATCCCCGTCGAAACACGGTGTCATTCTAATGACGCTGGCATCTATGGCCAAGACCAGAATGATGTGCAATGCAAGGGAGGAAAAGAAGGAAATTCAGCTGATCTGACCTGGAATCTTCCTCCTCTGAAAAGTAACACAAGTACCTGTTTCTGCTGACAGAAGAGCAGCATGGTGTCAGTCAGACGCCTTGCAAACATCCCAGGGCCAGCAGTCCTATCTCCTCGGATGACTGGAGCTACGCTGACAGGCAAAAGATGCGGTTTGAATCCAAAACTCAGCCCACGTGTAAGAGGAGACAGCTGGTGGGCAAGCAGAGGATTACAAGGAGGCCCCAGGACACTCTGCCCTCCCCCATCCATTAGCCAGGGCTGCACAACCCTCTGCCTTCAGGTAAGCAAGACCAACCTGCAAATACAGTCATCCTCTCTTCTACCCAGAGGCACAGAGACAAAAGCTGTTGTCCAGCACAAACCAAGCTAAGAAAAGCCAGCCTGGAGACACTCGTGTTTTGGTGGACACAGGACCAGGAGACCATGTATCTGCTTAGCAGTTCTCAATCCTGAAGACCTGCTTCAGCTCCCCTTGCCCTGGCAGCACTCACAGCTTCTGACATGAAGCACCAGGCTTCCTGGATTTCCTCTGGAAATGAAGACAAGCTGAGAGAGCTGGGCTGGTTCAGCCTGGAGAAGGCTCCAGGGAGACATTTGAGCCCCTTCCAGACCCTTGAGGGGCTCCAGGAAAGCTAGAGAGAGACTTGTTATCAGGGAGTATGGAGATAGGATAAGGGGGAACAGCTTTATATTAAAAGATGGTATATTTAGATCATAGATGATAATTGAGCTTAGCTAATAAGGCAGAAATCCTTCCCCGGGAGGCCATGGCACAGGGTGCCCAGAGAAGCTGGAGCTGCCCCTGGATCCCTGGCAGGGTTCAAGGCCAGGTTGGATGGGGCTTTGGGCACCCTGGGCTGGAGAGGTGTCTCTGCCCATGGCAGGGGGACACCGGGGGTGCGTTAAGGTCCCTTCCAACCCAAACCACTCTTGAGTCTATGAAACTGGAGCCACGAGAAGATAACTTGTGCATATTAAAACCCAGTGGCTCTCATAAGTGAGAGCACAGGTCCTGTCCTTCCAACCATGTCTACCTGGAGATAGTTACCTGCAATACATTTTACCGTGGAGCATCCAGCAGGAAGATGGAAGAACCACAACCACCTACCAAACCCTGCATCATGCGAGTGTGCCCAATGCACTAAGAGCAGGACATGCAAGACTCTGATTCCACTTTTCCACCTGTAATAGCCACCCACATCTTCTTTCCATGCTGCTTCTTCCCCCAGATAAGGCCTAGAGACTGACTGCACTGGCCCTAAGTGCAGTGCCCAGAAGAGCCGCGAAGCACTCAGGATCTCCCACTGTCTGAGCTCCCTTCTGCCACAGCCAGGCCCCGATCAGCAATGTTTCCAAAAGCAGGAATGAAGTTTCCTCTTCATTAAAGCCAATATTAAGACTACAAAAATTCTGGAAGTGGCCAGAATACACCTGACTGATCAAAGAACTAGATCTGAGTAAAAATTAATAATAAACCCAGAATTAAATAACGAATCTAACACCTCACACAAAGCGGGAGAAGAGCCCTGAATGGCCAAACCAAACCTAGCGAGGAGCTTCCTTCAGGGACCTGTGCAGCGCTCCCAACAGAGCCCCAGTTTGTCTGCCCTCAATTCTCCCAGTACAAACTGGGCAGGAATAGAACATGCTGGGCTAGCACAGGCTCTGTGCAGCTTGTTCTGGCCAGGGGGGTCCCACCGGGGCCCAATTTCCCACACGCATGGGTGAAGGGAATGTTTAGATTAGATAGGGGGAAGTTCTTTCCAGAGAGAGTGGTGAGGTGCTGGAACAGGCTGCCCAGAGAGGGGGTGGGTGCCCCATCCCTGGGGGTGTTCAAGACCAGGTTGGATGGGGCCTTGGGCAACCTTGTGTAGATCCAGGCCTAGAGGTTGGTGGCCCTGCCTGTGGCAGGGGGTTGGAACTCTGTGATTTTTGGGGTCCCTTCCAACTCAGACCATTCTATGATTGGCAGGATAGTGAGCACCATTCATCTGCAAACCCCTCGCCCCACCACAACCCCAACGGAGCAGGTGCAGCTGCGATACAGACTGTCCCGTCAACACCGCTTATGAAATGGCTTAAAAAAAAGTTTCTTCTTCTTGCTTGCTCCTCATCATTTCCTCCTACCAGGAGTCTGCTCTGGCACGTTAAAAACACTCCTACACGAGGGAAAAGTTGTGGGAACACCTTCCCATATTTGGCTGCCTACGGAGAGCCCACGCAGCAAGGAGGCCACACTTCACAGGAATAAATCACGGTTAGGCTCTGCCAGTAGGCACAGCCTGTCCCCAGGCAGCGGGTCCTGCTCCACTCTGAACTAGGACTGGGGACAAATTTTGATGTGGGGCAGCGTGGATGAGGAGGGAAGAGAGGATAACCGTGGCAGAACAGGGCTTACCTGGCATCTACTGTGCAATGGCGCAGCATTTATAGCCATCATTAACAAATAACAGCGATGAACATCAATAACCCCCACAGGCTTCGCCACCAGCCCTGCACACAGCAGCTCAGCCACGACACCACCCAACATCGGTCTCTCCCACAGCACTGCAGGGTGCCAACACAAGCGAGAGCAGAGCATGGATGGACCCAGCGCCAGGAGATGACACGGCAGCGCCTGGCTGCAGCAAGGGCAGCTCCTGGCACCAGCCACAGCCCCACACAGGGGTGGAGGAGAGGGTTGGGGTGGGTTATGTAGAGACATCGCTTTTCCTACTTTAGCACAGCAACTCCAACCCCATTGTTTATACAAACAACCCAGCGCTGTTTAACAATAAACATCATTTAGTCTATCAATTAAATTAACTTAATTCCTTCAGAAACCCTTGTTCACAGAAAACACTTCTCTCCAGAGGGCAAGAGCACAGCTTTGTAATTCAGTGGTTTGGGGTCAGAGTAAGGCTGCTGCCATCCTCTCAAGCTGCCCATTAGTGGCGATGGCAGAGGGGACCAGACTCCACTGCAGCTCAGTGAGATCCCCGAATCCCAGGGGCTGCAGCCAGCATCTCTCCAGCAATCCTCTGGCCCTTCACCCTGGAGAGCACTGGGTCCAGGATGGGGAGATCTTCTGCTCCGCTCAGGATGGAGCATGAAAAGCAGAGCATGCCTCCGAGATCAGAGGACTGAATTTATCATTTATTATTTATAACAAACCTCATCTAGCTGAGGTTTCTGGCAGCTGCTCTCACTGGGCTTCACGACCGCCTGCACACACATACGACACACTCGCTCCGCAGAGCTCTGGGGCCAGCAAGCACGTTCAAGGCTGTACCAGGGCACAGGGGCTCATTTGCACCAATTTAGGACTTGCCTGGAAATAAAGAGATGCCATGGGGACCTTCAGGACAAACATCTTTCTTAAAGCTGCCACACAGCCTGACCTGAACTGCACGAAATGGCTATGCCTTTCCTCAGTGCTTCCCCATCACCCCAAACCCCAGCTGAAGATGCGGTTCCTCCTGCCCGTGCCTGTTCTCTGAGCGGTATTTTCCCTCCCCATGTGTATCTGTCATTTCCAGCAGCCCCTATTTGCACGGTGACCCTTTGGCTTGGACTAACCTGGGGGTCTGCCAGTATCCAAGCATTGAGCACTGATTATTTTTTTTTCACCCCTTCTGCTTTCCCAAGCTTGGAGAACCTGACAGAACCTGCACCACACCGCAATGGCCAGGGCATGGGGCACCCTGACGTCCCACTGCATTTGGGCCCAGAAAAGCCACAGATTTACCTGGCATACTCCCAGCCTCTCTGAAAACAGCTTTTTGTATTTCCCAAATTCCTGCTGTTCACTCATAGCTCTCACATCGAATAACAACCTCCCTCCCCAGTCAGGCGCTGGTTTCCTGATACAGAGACTCCATTAAGAGGTTAGAATCCCCATTTAGGCTCCGTATCACAGAAGTCTGACATATCAGGCACACGTCTCCCACAGTAGCACCCACACTGCGCTTCCTGCCCCGCTACGAGCGTCTCTCCCTCCCTCATGTCTGCATCTCAGCCTGCGCCTGCCAAGACCCTCCAGCTCAGCCCTAAGGTTTTCCATTGGGATTGCCACCCACCCAGAGTGGAGCTGCCCCACCAGCAGGCAAGGCCAGGGCTGGTCCAGCAGCAATGCTGACCCACTGACACAGCGAGCTGCGGTGGTTATGGAACTGCTTTTCCTCACTTGGCTCCCGTGCAGCAGCCTGCAGCTGTGCTCTTACTCGGCACAACAACCCACAGGCACAGGTCACAGCACCAAACTCTCCTCTGTGCCAGGATTAACACGGCATTGCAACTGGGAGCATCCATTTCAGGGAATAGCAGCTCAGGGCATCCCATGCTCCCAGGTTTGTGGCACGTTCCCAGGTGAACAGTCACTGGGATGCCCTTTGCCGGCCAAACCCATCCCAGAGCTGCCAGATCGACCAGCCACAAAACCCCAGAATCAGCCTTACCCAGACAATCTCAAACTCTCCTGTGAAGGTGGATAAGCAGCTCTCCTGGGATTAACATAACCCAGATCCCTCAGGGCTGCTCCTGGCTTCACAGAATCCCCAGGTGGGAAGAGACCTTTGAGATGATTGAGTCCAACTGTTCCTGTCCTGTGCTAACCCATATCGCTGAGCACCTCATCCACCCATCTGTTAAACACACCCAAGGTCAGTGACAACTCCCTGGGCAGCCTGTTCCAGTGCCCCATAGCCCTTTCGGGGAAGAATTTTTCTAATGTCTGATCTGACCCTGCCCTGGCACAGTTTGAGCCCATCCCCCTCATCCTGTCACCTGTCGCTTGGGTGAAGAGACCCTCAACTCTCTGCACCCACCTGTCAGGTCATTGTAGGTGGTGATAAGGTCTCCCCTCAGCCTCCTCTTCTCCAGACTGAACACCCCAAGTTCCCCCAGCCGCTCCTCAGAAGGTTTGCTGCTCTCCAGCCCCTTCCCCAGCCTGGCTGCCCTTCTCTGGACACACTGCAGGGCCTCGATGTCCTTCTTACTATGAGGAGCCCAGAACTGGACACAGGACTCTAGGTGCAGCCTCACCAATGCCAAGTACATCACCCCAACTCTCTGCAGGAACCCAGGAAGTGGTGCCCCATGCCAAGGCTCAGCTGTTCCACTTCTGACACAGACACCAGGGTTAGAGCCAAGGGAATTGCACGGCTCCTTCCACTATGGTCGGCAGCAGCATCAGCACATGCTTGGAGAAAAGGCATTATCCAAGTTTGCTAGGTTTTTTTCACTCCATCAGTACTTTTAAAGTGCTCCCAGAGGATGCTTCTCGTTAGCAATTAAAAAAGCTCTGGGAAGTAACGAGTAGGAATAGAGGATGGAGAGGCTACAGGTACAATCCCCTAGGAGTAGCTCTTGCCATGATTTCCTTTCTTCTGCCCAGGCATTTCCCACAAAGACTGAAACCTGAGTCCTGCTCCTCGAGTGCACAGGCCTCCTGGGTTGACACCAAAGCCAAAGAGCCATCCAGGAGCACGCAGCATCCATTCAGCAGGCTTCTTCCTTGAGGAAATTAAAAGAGCAAAAAGCTCCACTGGTTGCAAACGCAGTACATGCACAGATACAGGAAGGCAAGAGAGAATGTGATTCCTCCTCTCTCCTGCTGTTCATCACCTGCCACTTCTACTTTTGGGAATGGCTTTTTGCCCTTCTGCTTGCAAGATGGTTACAGATGGGCACACCTAGGATCAAGGTGCTCCAGTCTTCATCGATCCTTGGGCAATGGGAAGGAAGGGGCAAGGAAACTGCCTGTACATCACCAAATGTAAGGAGTCCAACGCTGAAACCTACATTTCTCCTCCTGTCTCAGACAGCAAGAGCTATTTTAGATGTTACTCGTAGCAACATATGGAAAACCCCAGCAGAGAACATGACAGCACAGCATCTGTATAACGAAACCATGTCTGAGGCACTGCAGAACCTCTGCAGCCAAGAGCAGGTGCTGGACACCGCACATCTGCTTCCTTGAGGGGAGATGCAGGCCTGGCTCTCCAGCAGAGAAGGAGGTTTCACAGACCTCTCTGGAAGCCTGACTGCTGTTACTTGATGGCCCTGATCATCTGCAGGGGCTGTGACCTTCCTGCTGTCGTCCTGCCTTCTGCCTCATCAGCCTCCGCTAAGCAGAGCTTTGATACCTCAAGTGACTCCCGGTTCAGAGACCTTCCATCCCTTTGCCTCCCAGACTTGAAGGCCGGTGAGCTGGAGTTCCTGAGCATCTCTGCTTCAGACGGGCAGACTTTGATGTTGCACAGAGCGCCGTCTCTGCAATTCGTCTGGTCTCTTCAAACAGAGGCAGAGCCACCGCTTTTGATCTGTGCAAAAGAGCGTTTTCCTTGGGGAAGAAAAGCCATGCCGGTGCTCATTTCCATCTTGTCGTGGCAGAACAGGCTGTATTGGTGCTTCAAAGAGCTCCTCAACCTTAAATTCTTATGACACAGTGACAAATCAGAGGACCTGCCTCTATATGCCTCACAGATCCCAGCAGAGGTTATGAAACAGCATTTCTGCGAATGCCGCTGCCGCGGGAGCCTGCACGTCCCGCCAGAGTCACACCGGCCACCGCGCCGCAAGGCTGTGGGGTCTGCATGGCTCCACTCCGCAGGGGAGGCTCAAGCAAGGCATCTGAACTACGTGTGTGTACAGTGAAGGGTGGTGGAGAGAGACTCCATACAAACCCCCCAAAGCAGCAGGACTGCTCCTGGCCCACAGGCCCCTTCTGAGCTCCCTGCCCAGGCTCACCACCCTTCAGAGCCATCAGGTTCAACCAGGAGCCAGCACTGTACTTCCACCCCACCATAAAGGCAGGCTCCAGCAGCCCAAAACCTAGATGGGGGAAGGAGGAGAACAGAGGTGTGACCAGAAACGAGTGGTTTTCCTCTGTGATTTCCTCTTCCAAGAGACAAGGACTGTGACTCCAACCTTAGCACCGTTCAGTGCTGAAAGGGAAGATCCACTGTTTCTCATCCTGAGCTTGAACCAAGGGCGGGAGACCCAGCCACTTAAAAGGGACATCCTTTTCTTAAAGACCCTAAAAAGAGCCACTTAGTGGACCAGCACATCTCAATAGCTGAGCAGTACCAGCCCACGAAGGGTCCTTTCTTCAGCAGTCCTGGCTGCTGCAGCATCTGCCACCCTGCAAACCCCGCGCAGTGTGTCCAAGCAGCGGGGAGCAGCAGGCAAAGAGCACCAAGATTTTCTCCCTCCATTTCTCAGCCTTTGCAGCACGGCTCTTTGGGAAGCCACAGAGGACTCCTGAAATCTCCCTGCCTGCTGCAAGGGCTGCCAGCAGGCTGTCAGCCACTCTCACTCTTTAAGCTCTGACACAAGATGCAATGGCAGCACCCTTCACCCTGCTCAGCCTGCACATGCCGAGCAGCCCCCTCCTGCCGCAGCCCGTGGGGGAATGGCAGTTCCATCACACATGCACAGAGGGAGGGGGCTTCTCCCACGAAGACCACAGACCCAGCCAGCCCCACACGCAACCAGAATTCACCCAATGACCAAATTATGCTGCAGAGCTTCTCCACCAGCTGCCATCTAAATACAGCTGCCATGAGAACCAAGGCTGTTTCAATGACAGCCTCCACAGGGACTTCGGTCACCAAAGACATCACACATCAAGACAAGTTTCAGCACCAACCCCAATCCAGGGGTTGAAAAATCTCAGTGCCCCTGAACCAGGCAGGGACAGTTACTCACATGCAGAAGGGTTTGCAGCATCAGGGTCAGGTTGGGTGGTTTTTGGTGAAGCAAGGACCCTGTCATTTATGCATTAAACGGCACATTTATTCTGCTGTTCAGGAAGAAATAATAATTACAGTGGCCTCCAGTCCCCAGCTCTTTCAGTCTGTACTTAAAGAAAGAGCAAAAAAGGACCAAAGCAAACAGCACTTCCACAAAAAATCTCTGAACTGGCTTTTAGCTGCTGGACAAAAGAGGAACAGCTGATGAACCACTTCTCTTATTGCCCCCTCTAATTTCTCTTTCATAACAGCAGCCAGGCACTGCAGGCAAAGCACTTCAGGAGGTAAAGCACCGCTCAGGCGGTTGAGCAGATCTGACCTTCAGTCTCCTCATGCCTCACCACAGAGGTCCAGGTGTGCCACGACTGGCCAGGAACATGCTGCCCATGGTGCTTTTTTCTCTAGGCATAGGGCAAGGAGCACTGAGCCAGCCAGGGCATCTGGTGGGTTCTATGTGGCTAAGGGCTTCCCAACGGCGCAGGAGGAGCCAGCACACCAGTGGGTCCAGCCACATGCATGGCGATGGGATGCTCCTCACAATCACATTTCTAGCACACGTAATTCTACCTCTAGCCAAGCAGTCAGTGCTGCCTCGGTACAGATTTACAGGGAGGGGTTTGTTTTTTTCCTCACAGAAGCAATAATAGATGGACAACAGGAAAGGGAAGAAATTAATGGACATAGTAATTATTCCCAAAGTTGTAAATCGGAGTAATTCCTCACCCACAGACATCTCTGGAAAGCAAGATTAAAAAGCTTAGGGGACACAGTCTCAAAACAGCAGGTAATAGAACTGATAAAGCGTGTTTACAGTATCTCACAGGGGACGTGTACATTTTATTCTGCTGAGGAATGTAACGTTCCACTCCTCGTTACAGAGCTAAAAGGGTGTCCTAAAAAAAGCACCTTAACAAAGCACCTCTAACGGCAGCCGAGTCCCGTTCCAGAAAGGCAGGCTCTGCTCTTCTGCCCCACACACCAAAGCACAAGGAGTACAGCGAGCATCTGCAGGCACTCCTAGCACAGAAGCAGCATTAATAATCTATGCAAATAGCACAATTTAACAACTGGCAAAAAGGAGGCTGGAATGGGAGGTGGGTTAAAACAACACCCCCCAGCTGACATCCTCCACGGGACAAGGAGGAGGAGGGCAGACTTGCCTTCCCCAACTTCCCTGGTGCCCGCAAAGCCACGGCTGCCAGCTGACAGCCTGCATCTGAAGTACCCGCCAGCAGAAACAATTTGTCATGTGTCAGATCAAATAAACTCTTCTGAGACCACTGTACTCCCTGAAGCAGACGGCTGCCAAACTCCAAAGGAGAAATCCAAGGAACCTCGCCGGCCGGTGTCAGGCCCAAGCGCTCACGAAGATCAGCTCACTTCTCATTTTTAACACACGTCAGTACAGCACAATCTGTTCCGTGCAGCGCTCCCGTGCGAGGCAGCCACCAACAATATCCATTATTAAAAAGAATTTGGTGTTTAAATTAACACTCTGGGCTGAAGCTCCTCATAGCCCAGAAACTTCACGTTCCTCATCCAGCGGCACAGCATCTCACTCATCCTAGGGAGGCATTAGGATGGGTAATGTTTGCCAGAGAGCCCTGTGATGGATTCTCATCCATCTCAGCAAGCGTTCCTGTCCTCCCAGGCAGCCTCGTGCTCTCACTAGGAATGAACTCCCTGAAACTTGAATTACAGATTGGTTTTTTTTTCCTTTCAAATAGTTCTAAAGCCTTTACTTTTAGTTCATTCCAAATATCACAGCTTCCCATGCTCTAGGCTTGTGCCCTTCAAGCCCCATGTGGAAGCACCTTGTGGGTCTCCCATTTGCTGCACAGTCCTGTGAGAACCACTGAAGGACAGGTCCTGCCCCTACACCTGCTATGAGCACGTCTACAAGAGTTAACCATGCCAGCCAGTACCATAGAGACCCAAATTGGTAGCCTGCTCCTGCAAAGCCCAGGCTCAAGCACTTATCAACCTCCATGGAGGGCAAATCCATCAAGCCAGGGCTTAGCCACCGGCTCCAGAAGTTCCAGATGCCAGCATGCATCATTTGGGCTCAGCCAGCTGAGCCCCACCACATCCAGGAAAACCCCACATATTCCACTTACAATAGGCCCAGAAGGGTTTTCCTGGACGGGAAGCTTGAGCAGCCCACAGAGAAGGTCAGCTTATCACAAAGTGAGAGCGACCAGGAGAAGGGCAGGAGATCCAAGGGGTGAGGGAAGTAGGAGATGATGCCTCCAGTCATGAAAAAGCAACTGCCTGGCCTGAATCCCAACAATGGAGCCTTGAGTGACACTGCATATCAACAAAGAGAAAAAGGGGAAACCTGGCAGCCTAAAGCAGGGACAAGGGAAGCCCAGGGTGGCAGGCACAGGCATTCCCCTTGGTAGTGCCAGCACATGACTCAGCTGTGTGGGTTTTTTTCCCAGGATTTATTTAAAGAGCACCCAGTGCCTCAGGACAAGTTACATTTAGGCACCATTTTACCTGTACAGGACTCCTCTCCAGCCACTGGGACTGGCGTCAGGCGCAGAACATCGTCTCACCAGCCTCACTTGGCAGGGACTGTTGCTCCCTACAAGCATCCCACCTGGCACAGAAACCACCACCAGCCTGTCCATACACTGGGAGAGCGAGTAAAATACTCACAGCACTGCTTTCCAGCAAGGAGCCAAACACCAGCTGTTACAGTAGATCCATGGAGGAAGAGGAGGAGGTTAGCACACACACACACACACACACACGCGCATCTCATTTACAGCAATGCTTTTCAGGCACCTACAGCTGCAGAGACACCAGTCCGGAGCAGAGTTCCCACAGCCTCTCCCAGGTTTTACACGCCCCGATTTCCACCCAACTGCCCTTTGGATGGTGACCCAGCCCTAGGTGAGCGGGTGCTGAGTAGAGTCAGCACCAGGCACAGCCAGCATTCACCCCGAGACCACCCCTCTCCGGCACCTGGGATCCACTGGCAGGCAGGTTATGTGGGCAGAGCTTTAGGCATCAATCCAGGACATGGCTTCAACTCACTTCTCCGAACAAGGGGGTTCTCCTCTGAAAAAAATTTGTCTTTTATGCCAGCACTCTGACCTGGAGAGATTTCAGACCCATCAAAGGGCTGCAGTGCTGCAGGAGTCCCAGGCACCCGCACGACTCCTCCTGCAAATTCTGGTTTGGGTTTCTAAACAATGGAAAATTTCCCAAGCTCCAGGAGAGAAAACCCACGCTAGGCCCCAGAAACCAGCCAGCCACTGGAGACATTTCCCACCAAAGGAAGGAGAACCTCACCCATAGCCTTTCGGCTTGGGAACCCTCACAAGGACCCATCCCCTCAAGCCACAACACATTATAATCCTCAGGGCTCAGTGCTGGGTCCAGCCTCGTTCAATACACCCATCAACACCGTGGATGAAGGGTTGGAGCGTACCCTCAGCAGATTTGCCCACAATACTGAACTGGGAGTGGTGGATGTGCTGGAAGGCTGTGCTGCCATCCAGGAAGATCTGGACAGGAAGCCATTGTTGAACTTCCTAAGATGACAAGTGTAGGGTCCTGCACCTCAGGAGGAATAACCCCAGGCACCAGGACAGGTTAGGGGTGACCTGCTAGGAAGCAGCTCTATGCAAAAAGTCCTGTGAGTGCTGGTGGACAACAGGCTGACCATGACCAGCAAGGTGCTCTTGGCCAAGAAAGCTAACTGCATTCTGGGCCATATCAAGAGAAGTGTGGCTAGCAGGTCAAAGGAGGTTCTCCTGCCCCGCTGCTCTGCCCTGGGGAGGCCTCATCAGGAATAGTGTGTGGGGTGCTGGGCTCCCCGGGTCAAGAAGGACAGGGAGCTGCTGGAGAGGGTACAAAAAAGGGCTATGGAGATGATGAGGGGACAAGAACATCTCTCTTACAAAGGGAGGCTCAGGGACTTAGGACTGTTTTTCCCAGAGAAGACTGAGCGGGGGGAATCTCATCAATGCTGATAAATCCTTAAGGGGTGGGGTCAGGAGGATGGGTCATTGTGTTCAGTGGTGCCCAGGGACAGGACAAGGGGCCATGGGCACAAACTGGAGCAGAGGAAGTGCCACCTAAACATGAGAAGGTTTTTGCTGGGAGGGTGGCAGAGCCCTGGCCCAGACTGCCCACAGAGGTTGGGGAGTCTCCATCTCTGGAGACATTCAAACCTGGGTGCTGTCCTGTGCAGCCTGCTCTGTGTGATCCTGCTCTGGATCATGGAAGGTTGTACTGGATGATCTCCAGAGGTCCCTGCTGACCTCCATCATTCTGAGATTAAACTAAGTCCAGAGCTTGCAGCAGAACCCAGCTCATCCAAGGCTCCCCCTGGACATTTTCCATAATGTAACAGTTTTTCATGGGCAGGAGGAGATCAAGAAAATTAAGTCTGAGTAAGAAGAAAAAACTCCCTTTAAAGTAAGTGCACTAACACAGCAGTTGTGAGCAGGCCAAGTACATTTTAAGGGCTATACATTTTAACTTCCAGAGCCTTGGAAAAGCAAACAGAGTGCCTTTGTTCCATACACATACTGCCCAGCATTTGTTATTGTCTGTCTATTGATGCTTACTTGAAAACCAAAATTTAATTAAGCCCCACCATACAGCACAGCCTGCCTTTGAAACACGCCCGCATTAGCAGATCGTTACAGCAAACGAAATGCAGCTTCATAGCTTATTTTTCAAATAACCTCCTAAAACATTTACAAATTAAATAATACTCTTGCAGAGAGAAATTAAGAGACATGGTGTTTAGCAAGGGCAAAGGGATGTTTACAGATGGAGTCTGAAATGAGACGCGGAGGCGATGGGTCAGAGGTGCCGGCGGGGCTCTTCTAGCCCTCGTCCAGACGGTTCTCTGCATGCCAGAAACTAGATGAATAAAGAGGGTGCCAGTGCCAGGGGAGCACAAAGGGCAGCAGCCCCCGTGGAGGTCTCAGTGTAAGCTTGTTCAGGGTTTGGGGTGTGCTGGCAGAGCCTGCAGAGACAGGGAGGTGCCTGCACCCCTCTGCGCACAGTGGAGCTCACTGCCCCCACGTACCCTGCGCGTCCCTGGGGAGCCCGTCCAGGGCCGTACCAGTCACAGGGAGGTGAACCCTTGCAACAGACTCGGAGCAGTGGAAATCTGGACTCAGTGAGCTGAGAAAAGGGATGCAGAAAGGTGTTCTTGGGGCAGGGAGAGAAATGCACTGCTGAGATTTACCAGGAACAGAAAGCAAAGGGAGCTTTGGTTTCTCGGGGTAAGCGGAAGCACAAGCAGGTCAGTGAGTCAGCACAGGTCACAGCAGCACACCTGGTGTTGAGCAAAGCAAAGAACCATGTTAAAAAGCAAGTGAATTTTACATGAGCCTTACAGCTCAGGTTTGAAGAGATCCAAGATTTGTCCTTTCCTTAATGGCATCTGGGGCAATGCCAAGCGTTCTTTGACAAATTATTTACTCCCACAAATCATTTTCCCTAAACAAGCGTAACCCATTACCGCATCCTTCTTTACACGAGCCTGCAAAAGGCTGTGCCCTGCGGGTCCTGCGGCCCCATCTCCACGGTGATGCACCAACAGAGGCACGGAGCAGAGCAAGAAGGCAAACCTCCCCAAAGAAAGGCCTGGAGATGACAGCGTGAGCTCCAGAGAAAGGCAGGCTGCGTGTGCTGAGCAGGAGCAGTGCTGGCAGGCAGGGCTTCAGTGAGAAGCAGAGCACGCCAGCCCACGGCAGACTGGGGATGAAGAAGAAACTTTGCAAGGGCACCTCTGGATCCATTTTATGGGAAGACAGTAAAAGATTCACAGCCAACAGGCGAATTCCCACGGGTCCCAATGAATTCTCATCAGCATGTGAATCTATTATTTAGAGGAAAAACGTTCAGCCTGGCATACAATCATGGGAAGCTGTCAACTTCCAGCCTGTGCAGGGCTTCCTCTGTGGAAAAGATCCTTCTCTGAGTCAGGGACTCATCACCACCTTCACGTCACAATATTAAAACGAGCAGCTGCAGCAAGGAGCGATCCATTATGCATCGCGTTACCAGTCCTACAACAGTAACGAGCGCTGGGACCTCGAGACACTACACAGCTCACAGCAAAGCTGGGTAAAACCAGCAGCATATAGAAAGCACAGCCCAGGATCCTTCCTAAAGGAAAAACACTGAGGTAGAGAGGCTCTGGGAGTGGTGTCAGAGGGCTGGCAAACAGAGTGTCTTTCCTGCGCTAGGGAAGGAGATGCCAACAAGGCTGTCGAAGGCAAAGCCAGTGCCGCACTTGTGCCCCAGCAAGGTGGCTGGCCTCTGCCTGCTGACATGCCCTCCTTACTGCTCCCACTAAAGCGCCTTTGGGACCAGCATCTCGCCACCACTCACCCACATGCCTCCACACCCTCCCTCCCATCAGCGGGCCCCACGGAAGCTCACTCCAAGAATTCAGGCTGCCTCTGTGCTCTCCAGGCTGTGGCAAAACCTCCCCAACACCTGAAAGCAGCACACCCACCTTGCATAAAGGATGAGGATTGCTGAGCCTCCTGCAGCCTTCCCGAGGTGAGAGCAGCCTGCACACACACTGTCATCACCTGGCAGCAGGAGTGCTCTGAAACCAGACTGCAGCACCAGGTTAACCACAACCAGGCCTCACGTGCACAGTTATCTCAAGAGACATGTTCACCCACAGCTCGCCAGCACTACACCACCTCCCAACACACCAACAGCAAGCTCTGAACATGTAAACCAGCTGCTACTCCTGCTTTGCTGGGGAAAATAAGGGGAACAGGCTGTCTACCTGGGAAGAAGGGGTACAGCCAAGCACCCCTGAAAGTTCCCTACTTCCGCAGCTCAAGGTTAAACATCCCACTCGCGCTAATTTCTGAGCCTGCCTCTCTCAAAAGCCGTGCCAGGTAATTAGAATCATTATAACTATTATTAGACCATAATATTATTATAGCATTTTTGCTACACTTGACATCTGTTGGCTGATAGATTTAACTGGTACATAAGAAATAATTGCACAGAGATTTCTTGCAAATGAGCACCAACACGGAAGACATTACAGAGCCTTCTGCATTGAAAAAGTTCAGTTTATGGCAGCATGCTTGAAATAAAACTTCTAAAATTAACAGTTAAACCTTTAAAAACTCCCATTAAAGAAACTATTTGGGTTTAAAGTAGGCAGCTGTTTAAAAATACCCTGATTTTTCGTTAGATGCTTAAAGGCATATACCTGCTGCAGTATCTCCTTCATATCAACATACACATCTTCTCCCCACCTAGTCAAGCGATCCTGAGGTTCCTAAAACATCCTTCCATCTTCCTTTTTGAATTATTTAGTCAAAGAACCTGGCTGTGGAGAGAACAAGTATAATCAGGCCTCTTACAGCCTGCCCACTGAAAATCCTACAGCATTAGCAGCAAACACACATCTGAATAAAATACAGCT
The DNA here is from genome assembly GCA_013400835.1 of Zapornia atra. Classification (NCBI taxonomy): domain Eukaryota; kingdom Metazoa; phylum Chordata; class Aves; order Gruiformes; family Rallidae; genus Zapornia; species Zapornia atra. Next base: position 334,335 of record VZTU01026908.1, read on the forward strand.
TCTGGCATCCCACTAAGCCCAAAGGGCTTCACAAACTGGGCTTGGGATGCGATTTATCCACCTCCAAGATTCATCCATAATCCAGAGTGAAACAGCATCTTTCTATCAGTATTTAAGTACAGCACGCAGGCCCCTGGAGAGAGGTACAGGAGAACCCAGCAGAAACCTGAGGAATGCTTTAGAGAGGATGGACTTTCTCCCCTGGAACTGAAATCTTGTCAGGGCACTCTCCACCAGCCACAGACGAACACAGGAGAACAACCACGGAATAGCTTCTCCATCCTGTTGGCCCTGGACATGTCCAGGGAAGGGCAATGAAGCTGGTGAAGGGGTCGGAGCACAAGTCTTACAAGGAGTGGCTGAGGGACCTGGGACTGTTCAGCCTGGAGAAGAGGAGGCTCAGGGGAGATGTTCCTGTTCTCTACAACTCCCTGAAAGGAGGTTGTGCTGAGCTAGGGCTCAGCTTCTTCTCGCAGATAACCAGCAATAGCACAAGAGGGAATGGCTGCAAGTTGCATTAGGGGAGGTTCAGGTTAGAAATCAGGAGATATTTCTTCTCCAAAAGAGCAGTTGGGCATTGCCTAGGGAGGTGGTGGAGTCAGACCTCGAGGTGTTCAAGGAAAGGTTGGATGAGGTACTCAGGGACACAGGGTAGTAAGTAATACAGGTGGTAGGGGGATGGTTGGACTGGATGATCCTGGAAGTCTTTTCCAATCTAAATGATTCTATGATGTCCTTGAAGCACAGCCTGAGCAGACAGCCATGACCCAGTACCTCACATTGCCTGCCCTGAGAGGTGGAAGAGATGAAAGCCCTAGAGGAACGCTCTTGAGTTCAGTGGGGCCCAAATTTCACCCCACAGTTACACTGATGTGCAAAGAACGATGGCATAGCGGGTGGAAGTGCACCTGAAGGAACAACCTCAACATTCAAAAAGCAGCTCAGTACTCACAGAACTCAGGGGCGCTTAGACCTGGTCCTGTGTGCGTGGCCACGTTTTCTCCAGCTAAATATTTCTCAGCTGAGGTAACTCCTCTTCCTTCAGCTTAGTTGGTGCCAAGAAGGTGACCGGCAGAGTCCTGGTATGAGGTATCCTGCCACTGCTCCCACAGCGATGTGCTATTCAGGGATAAAAATGAGTGCAATTAATTTTTCCAGACCAAGCAATATTTCTTCCAGAGCAAGCACAGAAGGAATTGGGTACTGCTCCGAGGAGAAAAAAATGTACTTTTACTACCATAGTCACATACAGACAAGCCTAACTCTCTCTGAGGTCAGACAGGGGGAGCAGGACACTATGGACACCAATGTCCCCCACACACACCCCTCTGCTACCAAAGCACAGACACGCAGGGAGCTCTCAGAGCAAAGCAGGGCTGAGCGACCTGAGGATTGCCTCTAAGCGACGCTGGTCCAGCGAGAAGCCCCAGTTAAATGAGGTTCCCAAAAGCTCTTGAAAATCACCCAAGACTTCAGAAATGGGGCAGGAATTCCCCATCACAATGGCATTAAAGCACGTTCTTTTATCCATCCATCCAACACAGGCAAACCAGGGGACTTGCATGAGACAAACTCACCTTAACAAGACACGGTGCTCATTACTAAGGAAAAACCCAAACAACAAAGCAATTCCCCCCTACTCCCACACACTTGTGGGGTATCTATCAATGATTCCCAGTCACACCAGAAGAGAGCCTCACGTACAGCCCTGGGAGCTCAGTCCAGGTCTGCTTCCAGACATCCTTTTCATTAACAGCCAGAGCAATGAGAGAGAAAGTACTTTTATAAAGCCTGAAAGGATATCCAGCCGTTAAGAGCTGGCAGCACTCTGGAGGTCATGATCTGAATTGATAAGCTGAGGAGAAGTTACAAAAACACCTACGAATCAATAACAAGAGAAGGAAGGAAAACAACGCTAAGAACTGTGCTTGGAAACAGTGAGAACGGAGAGTGAGCATGGAAATGCAGCATGAGGGAAAGCTCTCTGGCCAGAAGCAACACTGAAGAAACCTGGGGACTGGCTAAAAATGCAATGTGTGGCGGCATTGGGACACCACAGCTCCAGTTGCAAAGAGCTGAATGTAATCCCAGGAGTTAATAATGCAGAGTGCCTAATTCTGGGCTGAAAGGCCACACTCAGCCCTGGGATCGTCCTCAAGAAAGTCACAGACAACTGGAGGGTCTGGGAAACAAACGGAGCCATCAGCGGTGTGAGGCATGCAGTCCCGGAGCAGCTGTTGAAGGGTTTCTCCATTCCTGTCCCCTCCAGGGTCATTATCAGCTCTCGGTGGCACTTAACAGCTGTTTACAAGGAGGACAACCATCTGCTGGCCCCCCTGTCCTCTGAAGGCAGGAGACACAGCGGCCTGCAGCACAGGACAGTTGGAAGAGCTGTCAGGCTGTACTCTGAGATCAGGATTTCATCAAGTCCCAGAGGGAACTTCCCCCTGGTCCATATCTGCACTAACATCCACCACTGTCTGGTCTGGAGCTGAGTATCTCTCACCTGGTGGGGTGGTCTGATCCTGGCTCGAGGCCAGATGCCCACCAAAGCCACTCTATCACTGCCCTCCTCAGCTGGGCAGGGGTGAAAATAGATATTGAGAGGTTCAGGAGTGGAGGTAAGGACAGGGAGAGATCATTCTGCAGCCCTCAGACTCAATGCAAATACTCAATGCAGATACTCAAAACGTATCTAATTCATGACCCAGTGAAAACAGAGTAGGATAATGAGAAGCACAACCAGATCTTAACCTCCACCTCTCCACCCCTCCCTTCTTCCCACACTCAGCTTTTTCCCCATTTCTCTCCCTCTCCTGCAGCAGCATAGAGGGATGGGGTCAGTCCATCTCATGTTATTTCTGCTGCTCCTTCCTCCTCAGGGGCAGGGGACGGTCCTCACACTCATCCCCTGCTGCACCATGGGGTCCCACCCACAGCAGACAACGTGAGTTCTTTCCCAAGGGGCTTCAACTCTTCCCCAGCTGCCCCAGTGTGGGTCACTGCTACGGGTGCAGTCACAGAATGTCTCTCAGTCCCTCAGGCCCAGACTGCNATCATTCTGCAATGATCAGACTCAATGCAAATACTCAATGCAGATACTCAAAACGTATCTAATTCATGACCCAGTGAAAACAGAGTAGGATAATGAGAAGCACAACCAGATCTTAACCTCCACCTCTCCACCCCTCCCTTCTTCCCACACTCAGCTTTTTCCCCATTTCTCTCCCTCTCCTGCAGCAGCATAGAGGGATGGGGTCAGTCCATCTCATGTTATTTCTGCTGCTCCTTCCTCCTCAGGGGCAGGGGACGGTCCTCACACTCATCCCCTGCTGCACCATGGGGTCCCACCCACAGCAGACAACGTGAGTTCTTTCCCAAGGGGCTTCAACTCTTCCCCAGCTGCCCCAGTGTGGGTCACTGCTACGGGTGCAGTCACAGAATGTCTCTCAGTCCCTCAGGCCCAGACTGCTCCAGCCTGGTCCCCCACGGGGTCACAAGCTCCCCCAGCAAACCTGCTCTGGTGTGGGTCTCTCCCTCGCTCGTCTCTGTCTCTCTCCACGAGCTGCAGGTCCTGACAGGGCCTTGTTCCAACGTGGGTCACAGCATCTCCTGTCTGTCTCCCCCCAGTGTGGGGCCTCTCCACGGGCTGCAGGTGGGGTCTGGGCCTTTTCCATGGGCTGTGGGAGGACACCCACATCACCATGGGCTTCTCCAGGGGCATCTTTCTTTGCAGCACCTGGGGTACCTCCTCCCCCCTCACCTTCCCTTGGTGCCTGCACAGCTCCTCACATCTTCTCACTCCCTTCTCTGGGGCACAAAGCAGCTGCTGGCGAGTTTTTCTCCTCCCTGTGAGTCCCAGAGGCCTGTGACCATCACTGATGGGCTCGGCCTGGGGCAGCAGCGACTCCGGCCTGGAGCCGGCTGGTGTTTGCTCCATGAGGCTGCAGAGAGCTTCTGCTGCTCCTTGCAGAAGCCACCCCTGCAGCCCCCCTGCTCCACCAGAACCCTGCCACACAAACCCACAATGCCTGGCCTCAGGACAGAGGCACACACATGGAGGCTTTTCCAGCCCTGCATTTCATTTTAGCATCTTCCACTGGCCACTCCAGCACCGCCTCAGCAGTGCCACCTTAGAGCTAAATGAACAGCCTTCCCCAAATTACATCAGAGCTCCTCACCCTGCTGAAAGGGCACCCTCACAGCAACACAGAACAAGCACAGCCGTAACCAGTTCAATTCACATCTTCATTACTTTCCATAAAGAAAGCTCTTCAGCTCAGTTAGCCACCATGGAGACATGACTTCCCAAGCGATGCAGGGCAAGGGATACCGACCTTGGCTGCCCATGGGGAAGGGCAAGGCTTCCCTCCTCCCCCCCTGCCCCAAACAGCCCCATCAACCTGTGCCACAGGCCACCACCCAGCTGAGCAGGAAGCCCTCCCTACCCCAGACAGAATGACCCCAGGCAATGACTTCGGGAAGGAGCCAAAGTCCTTGAGATGAGGTGGTGTGAAGGGGGTGAGATCACACACACACACCCCTGCGCCAAACCCTGACTGAAGGCTCTGCAACAACACCAGCAACAGGGCAAGATCTACAAGTCTTATGCAAAAGCAGGGCTTAACTTCCAGGAATGCTTAGGATTTCCTAGTGAGTTGAGAGGATTTGGGGATTCTCTGAGTCAGAGCTTTAGGAGCAAGCTGCCTCATGAACCACAGCCAGAAGAGATCTGACAAAGCCTTCGTTAGCACTGTCCTAGCTGCAGCCAGGGTAATTTCTTCCTAGCAGCAGGTGCAATGCCTGTTGGGGCTGGGATGGGAGCAGTGCTGGTAACACATGGAGGGTTTAGCTGCTGCCCAGCAGTCAGGAGCTTTACAGTTGTTCATATTGCCCTGCTAATGAGAAGGTGGGGGCACCCAGAGAACTGGGAGGGGACACAGCCAAGACAGGTGACCCAAACTGGACATATTCCATGGCAGTTACATCATGCCCAGCAATAAGGGGGCTGGTGGGGGGAGGTAGCGCTTGGCTCCAGGACATGTCATTTTGGGGACAGTTCAGTTTCACGATGGCTCTGAGCTGTGTGCAAGACACTGCATTGTGTGTCACCAGTTGGGTGTGTTTTGCTATAAAGTCCTGTTGCTATTTTATCTCTCTCTACTGTCCCAGTAAACTCTCCTTATCCCAACCCATGATGTTTGGGGATTTTGGTTTTCTTTTCCCTCCCTTCCTCCCCCAATACCGCCCCCTCCTTAGAGCGGCTGCATGGTGCTCAGCTCTCAGCTGGGGCAGAACCACAACACACATGCCATGTCCTTTCACAGGGCTGTTTCCAGAAGATCCCCAGTGCTGTGTCATTTTTCACTCCAGGTGCTAAGAATAACTGTGTTAATAAAAATAATGAGCTTTATAGGGAACTTCTCCAGAAAGCGCTCGACAAATCTTAATTAAAGCTGATTCACTCACTTCACAGAGTGTTTCTCAGTGTTTCTCTGTTTCTCAGAGGGGAAATCTAAGAGGTAAGAGAGCTGAGGGAGGCTATAAAAGCCACAAAAAGGAGTCAGTAGCAAAGGATTAGCACATAGAAAGGTGACTATTATCCCTAAATTCATCCCAATAATCCATTGCCTTGCAAATACTCAGGGTGCGGTTTGACATGCTTTCCATCACCCCTGCCCTGTTTGACCACACCTGTATTTCCTCTCCCATTTCTGTGCTATTTAAGAGCAGACAGAGGGTTTGAGATGCTGAGGTTTTTGGGTGTTTTATTGCCCAGGTTAAAGGAACTCTCAGCTGTAAAAGAGAAGGTGGTTGTGGTAGCACCAGCGCTGGTCTTACAGTGCTTAAGGGGACAGCATTGTGGGTTCAAGGGCTGTTCAACTGACAGTTTCCAGGTTCTTTCTTTAAAACAAATGTATTTGTATCCCTTAAAATCCAGCAAATATGTGGTCACATAGATCACAGTCACAGAATGGCAGGGGTTGGAAGGGACCTCTGGAGATTATCTAGTCCAGACACCTGCCAGAGCAGGATCACCTTGATTAGGTCACACAGGTTTGAATGTCTCCCGAGACGGAGACTCCCCAACCTCTCTGGGCAGCCTGTCCCACGGCTCTGCCACCCTCACAGGGAAAGAGTTCCTCCTTACATTCCCATGGAACTTCCTCTGCTCCAGCTTGCACCCATTGCCCCTGTCCTATTGCTGCCATCACTGAGAAGAGCCTGGCTCCATCCTCCTGACACTCACCTTTTACATATTTATAGATACTGATGAGGTTAACCCCAGTCTCACCTTCTGCAAGCTAAAGAGCCTCACCTCCCTCAGCAGGAAGATGTTCCACTCCATCTCAGTGGCCCTGTGCTGGACTCTTCCAAGTAACTCCCTGTCCTTCTTGACCTGAGGGGCCCAGAACTGGACACAATATTCCAGGTGCAGTCTCACCAGGGCAGAGCAGAGGGAGAGGAGAACCCCTCATGAGCTCCTAACCACACTTAACACATCCAGGATGCTATCAGCCTTCTTAGACACAAGGGCACGTTACTGGTCATGGACCCCCAGGTACCTTTTTGCCATGCTGCTCTCCAACAGGTCCATCCCCAACCTACACTGGTACCTGGGGTTGTTCTTCCCCAGATACAAGACTCAACAGTTGCTTTTGTTGTATTTCATGACATTTCTCCCCACCTAGCTCTCCAGCCTGTCCAGATCTCACTGGACGGCAGCACAACCTTCTGGTGTGTCAGCCACTCCTCCCAGTCTTGCGCCATCAGCAAACTTGCTGACAGTGCACTGAGTTCCCTCATCCTGGTTGTTGCTAAATATTTTGAACAGTACTGGTCCCAGTACAGAGCCGAGGACTTCCACTGCATACAGGCCTCCAGCTCAACTCTGTCCTGTTGACCACAACTGACTCCTTTCCTTCAACCAGTTCACAATCCACCTCACTACCCAATCCTCCAGACCACACTTCCTCAGTTTAGCCAGAAGGATGCTGTAGGAGACAGTGTCAAATGCTTTACTGAAATTGAGATCAACCACATTCACTGCCCAACCATCATCTACCCACCTGATTATGTCCTCACAGAAGGCCAAACATTACTTCCCCTTGGTGAAACCATGCTGACTGTTCCCAACGGCCCTCTTATCCTTGTAAGGACTGCACTGAGGGTAAGCTATTCCATCACCTTTCCAGGAATGGAGGTGAAGCTGACTGGTCTGTAGTGGGTCCTCCTTCTTGGGGAGGGAAAGAGAGAAAAAGAAGTCCATCCCTTAATAGCATTACTTCCAGACCACAGATGAATTCAAAAGGACTACACAGAGCAGAAACACCACAGCAGCACATTCAGTAAGTGACAGGGTGTGTGGTTGGCTTCTAACCCCGCAGAGACTTATCTGTGCTTACAAGGTTCCCAACCACGGCTGCACACTGGAGCAGCCTCCCCACTCAGACAGCTCTACCAACAGCAACGCCTGCACAGATCATCCTCCTTTGGCAAGGAAATTAAACACTATCAGTGAAGTCATACTTTCTGCCTCTATGCTGTATTTGTGCTAGGTTAGTTCCATCAGCAAAACACTGCAAAATAAATAACTTACCCCTAAGAAATTGTGTCTACAGAACTTGTTGGTGTAAACCCAGGCCATCTTGAGAGGCGGGTAGTGTTGATTATTTGTCAAAGATTACCTCTAATGCAAGTGTTAGTCAACCACTGAAGTTAAACACTTAAAGGCAACGTTCCAAATAGTGTTTATATACAAAGTCCCATTTGCTCAGTTTTCCCTCCCTGGCTTTGGGCAATATGTAATTTCACTAGTTCTCTGGCGAGAGCACCATATGCAAGCTTGTACCAAAATAATTAAACAGTCTTAAAATTCAGGCCTCGCATTACTGAGCGTGTACCCTGAAGAAAAAACCACATTACAGCGGCCCAGAGCTACACCAAAGGCACCTCCACTCACCACAGCACCAGTGCAAGGGGGCCCTGAGGTCCCCAGCCCACCCTCGTGCTCAAGGCAGCATCCAGACTGCTCCTGCTTCATTGTAGTGTTTAAAAGCCTTTGGCGTATGGGATCCTTGCCCACCTTGGGGATCCTTGCCAACCCAGGGGACCCTTCCTTGCCCATCTCGGGACCCTTGCCTGCCTGGGGGATCCTTACCCACCTGGGGATCTGTGTCTTCCTGGCGGACTCTTGCCTGCGTAGGGGAAGCCTTGCTCATCTGGGGACCCGTGCCCAACTGGGCACCTGTGCCCACCCGGG